>CAJNDV010011447.1:0-29542 GCA_905221635.1 Symbiodinium sp. CCMP2456
GTAGTACGAGTAGTACGAGTAGTACGAGTAGTAGTAGTAGTAGTAGTAGTAGTAGTAGTAGTAGTAGTAGTAGTAACAACACGATGTAGTAACAGTAGACCAATAACCAACATTTTTCCTTAGGGTTCCTGATCAGTATAGATGTGGCGAGCTCATTGTAGCAGCCAACAAATCTGCGGCCCATGGATGCTTCTCGGCAGTTCCGGGGATCGAGACGCATCCCAGCGTTGTTTCTCTCTGCCCTCAGACCACAAGGCACGCACTGCCAGCTTGAGCGCGTAAAATGGTTGTCTCAGGGTGGAGATACCGCAGACCATGGTCGGCCGGGTTGGGAGCTCAGTCCAGATGTGCATGACATGAATCCGGTTGGGCAAATCATCATTAGCGCAGGATGCTCTTGACCCATACCGCAAACTTTCAAAGCAGTCTTTTGCCTTCAAGCCCTGCAGCCTGAATATCGGAGACAGGACATGTTTTGATGGTGGGGGAAGCCTGGACCCAGGTGATCGGCCGAGGTGGCGAAACCATCCAGCGGCTCCAGCGCCTTTTGGTCTGACATGCTTTCTGGGTAGTAGTAATCCTTCGGGTTCATTACACGGTCACGCATCAGCCCGATGCCTGGAAGGGACTCTCAACCCTGTACCTACTGGAGTGGAAGCCGTCGACCGCAAAATGTTTTGTGCTGAGGCGACAGCGGCGCGAAGATTGACGTCAACAGCCAGCAGGACCCATGTCCCATTCGTGGGGACCTGAATCGGGGTCCCAGGATTTCACCTTTCGGGGTTTGGCCTTTGCAGTGCAGGATGCTCACTTAACCCTTGAAGCACCTTCCGCTGTTTGTCAGTAGGAAGCTGCCTGTTTTGCATTTGCAAGCCTTGACAGCCCAGGCCTCAGCGGCACTCGCGACGCCGTGTACCGCGCGCAGTACATGATCCGCGAGGCTTGGGCCTACGGCAGCCATCGACTTTCAGTTTGTTTTCGGCCTCGGAGCGCCGTTGACACGAGCCGTTGGCAGGAGCACTGCCATTAGTGTGGATGTTGCAGGAGTAGTAGCAGGAGGAGGAGCAAGAGGAGCAGGATCAGAAGAACGAGTTGGAAGAGCAGGGCTTTGCTGAGATGGGAATAGGGATTTCAGTTTTGAAAGAGTCTTGCCGGCTGATCATGACGAGTGTTTTGAGGTTGTGGTTGATCCGATCGTTGTAAGTGGCCTTGCTGCATCAGTGCTGCACAGGTCATTGATGGCAAGTCGGCTGCTCAGAATGGTGTGTGAAGGGTTGGTTCTCTACAAACACCAGGAGGCCTCTTTGTTGGCTGATGCTGCAACCCGGGGATCGTTGAAAACCTCAAAAGTATGTGGGTGGAAGTTGCAGGAAGATGTCGGTTCTTTGGAATCCAGATGGCGTGTGCAGCAGCCAGTTCTAGCCAGCACAACTTGCCTTCCTGTTGTTAGAGGTGCTGCCTAGCGGCTTGGCGCTTGAAAGTTTCGTTTTGCAGAATTTGCCGCAAGGCAGCTGGACTGATTAAGGAGGTCAGCAGCAAACCGCTTTGGGTGCATTGGGATATGATTAGCAGTAGCACGGTGCAGGCTGCTTGTTGTCGCGTTCGTCCACGTGGCATCCAGTGCCAGGCAGCAAATGGCGCCTGCTTGGGGTGTCGCACTCTCAGGTCTGTTAAGGTTTGGCTTGGCTGATGTGGTTTTGGGCTTGACTTTGGAATGGAGGGCAGCTGGAAACCCCCCGATTTTCCAGAGGCAATTTCAGGTTCGACTCTCTGATGAGACCCTCTCCCTGGAATTCAGCATCGCAAGCCTCTTGGCCGTATCCACACCTACCAAGGTTCCCGGCTATCCCGGCTACGCAGATGCGTGGAGTTGGCCGGGTCCTTAGCCTTGACCCCGACCCGGCAAGAAATCACGCGACATATCTGAGCCGGCCGACACCAAAGCACATTCAAGCCCTTGATCAGGGTGAAGTTCAGTGGCCTCCTGCACCGGCCAAGAGTGTCACGATTGGATGAAAGGTAGGTGCCACAGAAGGCCTGGAGTTGCGCGCGTCGGTTCGGTGGCTCGCAGGAAACCGGTGCCACAGTGGGCGGCCGTCATGTCAGAAGAGACACATATGAAGTCGAACGTTTCTCCAGACTTGCCTGACTCCAACGAATTTAGCTGCGAGTTGTGCTAGTTTGACACAGGATTTAGGGGGGGTTCCTTCTAGTACGGAACGGATCCAGACCTTGAGAAATTGTTCCCAGGTGGACGCAGGGCAGAGGCATCGGCGGGCCACGATTGTAGGTATTGTCGATTCCTGAATCCGAGCTGTTCGTGGGGTTGGCCGCGCAGCTTTCCCAACACAAGCACAGGCTGCCTCTGTTGGGCTTAGGGCTTAGGGTCCTCTGAACGTATGCCCAAAATTTCCAAGCTTGGACAGGATATTCTGCGGGCCCTTCCTCTTGGGAAATTCCTGCCGGGGACGGCCTCCTGCCTCACAAGTCCCTTGCAGAGTCCCTGTTTTGCTTGGGGTTCCGCTTGTTTACCCTTGATTGTCGGGAACTGGCCACGGCGAATTCAACAGATTCCGTGCGGTACTTTGCGAAGGTCCTTCAGATTCATGCATCTTCGGCTCTAGTCCTGCGGTCTGATTTCTCATGCGGTGGCAGCAGGGTTGAGAATTGCAAGTAGTGTGGGAGCAGTAGCATGGGAACCTGGATCCTTGGACCTCCGACTGCATCACGCGCACCACACATACATGTGTATTATTCCTCTGATTGTGGTTATTAGTAAATAAATAAATAAATAAATAAATAAATATATATATATATATATATATATGGTATGATCTGACGTGGCAAGGTAAGGTATCGTATGGCATGGTACGGTATGGTATGGATTGGTTTGATGCAATATTGTAATATGCTTTGCAATATAAGATAATCTCCGACCTTACTATGTTGTAGTATGCTTTATTCCATAGTGTCTAAACAGTTTACTGTAATATGGCATTATATTTTACTATGTGATGTTATATTTTACTTCCATAATGTTTTGCTCTATTATGTGGTTTCTTACTTTATTATAAATGCACGTATATATATATATATACACACTCACTTTTGTTATATTTTGTTACGTTTGTTACGTTACATTGTACATTACACTGCATTTTCATTTTTGAAAAACGTTGTGTTTGCTTATCTTGTATGATATGGTATCGTATTATATTAGAGCGTATTATGCTATCCTTTTTTCTATTCTGTTATATTTTACTGTACTGTATCATAGTATGTATCGTTATGCTATATACTATGTCATTGTTATATCTTTTTTATCATACGATATTGTGTTATGTCATATCATATCACCTTATGTTTTCTGTCATAATAGGATATGACATTGTATTATATTATACTATAAGGTATTGTATTCTGTTTTATTATCTTATTATATATTATTGGGCATTGTACCATACGACCTATGATGGGGTTTAAACCCAGATATTAGATGGTATATCAAATACTTGGCATTGTATATTATGTTTGATATTCGGTGTATTCCATATTAAATGTCAGACATGATATGTTATATGAAACATTTCATAGCATGTGTTATTCACAACAAGAGGCATTTGGTATTACATGTTGTTATGCGCTATATATTGTTTTTCTTCAATTGCATATTGATTAATGTATGTTCTACATTCTATTTCATGTGTACGATGTTTCGTTATACTATACACTATGTTCTTTTTATATGGTATTTTATGTTATTATACTTCTCATGTGATGTTATACTACATGGTATTATACCGTATCATATTATATTACATTCTCATGTTGTACTATGTAATGCATGTATATGTATATATGCATACGTTTTTTTTTAACATATGTACTACTTCAGGATTTAATGTAGCAAAACATAGTGGCACGTATTGTAGTATAGTATCATCTACATAACATAACCCGATATATCAGAGTATAAGACAATATAATATAATATAACCCAAGCAAATATAGTACAGCATAACACAATACATATACATAGTAGCATAAAGAAAAAATACTTTAGTATCACATAACATGACTCTCTCTCTCTCTATATATATACATAGACATATACACGCATGTGCCGTATTATATATATATATATATGTGATATAGTGTTATTTTTTCAGCCGCCGTGATGCACCCTGTGTCTCCGTCTTCGCACCCAAAGCAACGAAGCGTCTGAGGCGGACGTGGTCAGCGTGTCGAGGAAGAGGACAAGAAGAGCAGCAGTGAAGACGAGGAGATAGATTTAGATGAGTTGTGAGGGACAGAGATCGGGCAGTACCCTTTTATACAGTCCCTATATACTTAGAGCGAAAGAGCAGTTGAATTCAGGTTGTGGGATGTATCTAGGTTGGAACAGCAAGTCACACCAGAGTTTCACCCAGCATTTGTATCTGGAGACTCAGATGAAAACAGTGCCTTCTACTGCGCCTGTTGCTTTCGACGGCTAACCTAATCTTCGCTGCTTAACCCGGCATCCCTCATTCCAAGATGTGAGCCCTGATATATGCTCTTCACGCTGAATCTCTCATTCGCAAGCCTTGAGTGTGCAACCATTGCCTCTGGGCGCTGACCCCAAGCTTATTGGAGACTGCTCGACCGAAGGGATGCAGCAACTAAGTTGGAGCGCAGAGTCCTCAAGCACTTTGAGCTAATGTCGGAACCTGATGAAGAACCCCTGGTTCTGGCTAGGCTTCCGAATGTCGGGCCCTATACCACTTTCTTAGCAATCAGCAGCCAGTTTCTTCATTGATCTCCTGCCTTGTATGACTTATCTTACCACTAGCCACTGAAACACAGACAACAGAAGCCTGCAGGGCTGCGGCTCCTTGGCACTGTGTTGAGGTTGCTACGGACCCGTGAGACACCGCACGCGTTAGTCAGCCTCGAACCTTTAATCCTCAACCCTAAACCCCGAACCCTGAAGCAAAGAAAAGCAGCAATTGCTCTCATCTGGTCCGAATTCCGTCCTTGCGCTACCATCTGCCTTTGGCCCCATGTAGCTCATGATATGGGCTGCAGGGAATAGTGTGGATAAGCCGGTCTTACCAAGGCGTAGCATAGGATTTCATGATGTAGAGATCATGTGATGGCCCCTAGGAAAGATGGGTGGGCCATCCAGGGCTTGTGCTTGCGGCGTCTGACCTGTGGTCTGGCCTGAATCCGTTGCTCCGAGCTCCCGTCTTGGTTTTGAACGGTTTCGATGCCAACCCCAGAAACCCTCAACCCTAAGCCCCTAAACGCCCAAAAATACCCCAAACCTGACCGGTTCTCAGCCATTCAACCTATTCAAACTGTGCTTTGATCTGCCTGCTATCTGGCTCGGGACAAAGACCCTCTTTCACGGCCACTGGCCTGAGGGTTTCTACGTTCTGGCACCCCCGGTACTGCAACTTATTGAGAGCGTGAGCTCTCAACTGTCACGAATGATGTGGCCTCGAATTCAGCTGCCGTGGTTTCTCTGCAGCTTAATCTTCGCAGGCCGGGCAAGACTTGGGCCGACTTTGTCTTTGCAATCCTGGGTTTTCTGGGTCCGAGGACCTCGGACGTGTTTGTGGAAACCACCACAGCCGAGCAGCCCGAGGCAGTCGAGGCACCCCAAACGGAGAAGCCTGCCCAAACCGATTTCGCAGGTCTACTACCTCCCCAACCCCAAATCCTCACGAGGGTGGGTTAGCGGCTTATTGAAACCAGCCGTCTTAGATCCGTCTAGTTCCGCCTCTAGAACACGTATACATCCGTATAGTAAGCCATATACCTGCGCAGGTGTTGCCGTGACGCTCTCAGCGGATGTGTGCCACGGAGAAGACCCTTGTGCGGCTAATGCGGGTTCTACGGTTTAGGGTTCCATAACAGGGGGTCTTTCGGGGTGTAAAGGATCCTACTAGGGCTTTAGGAGAGGTTCCGGGGCGGGGGGGGGGGTGTTCTTCAAGGCCGGCCTAGAGGGTCACATGGTGTGGTTCCCATCGTACGATTCTGGAGCCCACACATTCGAGGCAGGGCTTTTTTTGGTTACATGAATCTGAGCATGGAAGTGGCCCGATCCCCTCTACGAACTCACAGGTGCAACTCCAGTATGCACGAAAACCGACAAACCTGCACGGTGCCGCCAGAAGCTGGATGTCAGGAATGTCACCTTATACTTCTACAGCAGAAGAAGGCTGGCCACTGAATCGCGAGTGTGTATTTGTCAGCGCCCGCGGTCGGCTCGCTTCTTGACGGCCAGGGGCGAGTGATGTTGGCCATGACTTAGTATGCAGGTTGCCTTTCCGATTTGCTCATGCCGTGACGTGTTATCCTCTTGTGTCTTCTCCGCCAGGCTCTGCACAGCACGCTCCAGGCAGGATGTTTTCGTTCCTTGTTAGCTGGGTCCTTCGAGATTCCCAGTCTTCAATCAGTGCCCGCGTATTGCATAATGTATGCATAATGTAAGTGCCGCAAATAGGTAAGCAGGTAGGCGGTTGGATAAACACAGATTGCCGATGGATAGACACACGGAAGGACGGAGAGACATACGGACAGAAGCCAGGTAGAATCAGGAAAACACATCGATCGACAACAGCGCATACAGGGAAAGCTCGAAAGTAAAACAGTAACACAGATAGACGGGTCTGACAGGCACAGAGAAGGCAGCAGCGGCAGCAGGGAAGGTACGCCAGACAGGCAGACAAGACAGACAGAAAGGCAGAAAGTCGGGCAGGCAGGCCGGCAGGAATTCTGACAAAAGGATGTGATCGCAGACAGGAGGGCATGCAGTTGGAATGAGATCGGCAGGCAGAGATAAAGGTATAAACATCTATATCTACACTGACAGCATATACATTTTTACACATGTGCATGGATGGATGGATGGGTGGGTGGGTGGGTGGGTGGGTTGATGGCTGAATGGATGAATGGATCGGATGCGGATTGGCAAATAGCTGGACTTGAGAATAGAGACTAACCAAACGACCGAAGGGCGCTCGGAAAGGCGGAAGGAAGCTAGAAAGCAGAAGTCCCAAGCAGCACAGATTGCAAGACAGTTTCAGTGGTCGATGCATACATTATGCATACCCTACTGCTCGTTTGCTCGAACCACCTCACCTTAACCCATGGTCATCTATGATTTCCACCATCTAGTAGAGATACGCGGTAGACAAGTAGGCAGGAAATCGCAGGTTTCGTGAATTCTCTCCTCAGGTTCCGCATCTTGACCCGAACTCCCCTCACTTCCGTTCCTGGGAGCCCAGTGCTCTCCCGTTGTATCAGGAACAGGATAACGACAATGACGGCCCCGCAGAGGAGGTACAGCGTCGGGTATGAGGAGATGTGATTGTACAGGGGCGTTTGTTTGTTTCAGCTTTCGGGGCTTTTCTTGAAACTAACAAACACGGTTTTCAGACTTTGCAAACAGGTTAAAGAAGTGAAAGCCTTAAAGCCCTAAAGCCGTTGATTGCTGACAGGCCGTCCTGGGATACCTGCTCGACACGATGCGCAAGGTGGGTCGCTGTCACTCAGGAACATCGTCTGAAACTCTTGAAAGTGTTGCCTTGTCACTCGGCCAGTAGGCTTAGCTTGACACGATGAATTGCCATAAGCTGCTGTTGCGGCTGCTGAGCTTTACTCAGTAATTAGCTAGTCCTGGGGAGGCTCAGGAGGAGCAGGCGCGACAGCAGGCAGTGGCGCAGTGGGTAGCTTCCCACCAGCAAGGACTCTCAGCTGAACATATCTGTCTGCGCTTATCCTTGTTTTCTGTGAATTGCGCGAATCTTAGGTGAAAACGGCAGCAATTCCACTGCGGCTGAGAACATGGCAAGCAACAGCAGTGGCAACAGTAGTGACAGCAATGCCTCTGACAGCAATTCCACGGAGAGCAACGCCACCGAGAGCAACAGCACGGACGGCAACTCCACCGAGAGCAACGCCACCGAAAGCAACAGCACGGAGGGCAACTCCACCGAGAGCAACTCCACCGAGAGCAACTCCACCGAGAGCAACTCCACGGAGAGCAACGCCACCGAGAGCAACACCACAGAGGGCAACTCCACCGAGAGCAACGGCACGGAGGGCAACTCTACCGAAAGCAACAGCACACAGGGCAACTCGACCGAGAGCAACTCCACCGAGAGCAATGCCACCGACAGCAACAGCACGGAGGGCAACTCCACCGAGAGCAACTCCACCGAGAGCAACTCCACCGAGAGCAACTCCACGGAGAGCAACGCCACCGAGAGCAACACCACAGAGGGCAACTCCACCGAGAGCAACGCCACCGAGAGCAACGGCACAGAGGGCAACTCCACCGAGAGCAATAGCACGGAGGGCAACTCTACCGAGAGCAACGCCACCGACAGCAACAGCACGGAGGACAACAGCACGGACAAAGGCTCGTCCAAGAATGCCACGAGCGAAGGCAAGGAGAACAGCACGAAAGCCACGAACGCAAGCAGCTGTCCCTCGGTTTTTGAGGGGGTCTGGATTCAGGCTTTCATCTTCGATGTTTGAGGGAGGAGGTACTGTTAAGACTTAGTGCGGGAGCTGGCAAGCATATCTGATGCCCATGTGACCAAAACGAAGAGCCCCAGGATCGGAGCAGTGAGGGAGGCCCTGAGATTCGGATCGGTCTTGGAGGAAAGCCTGCAGTTACGAAGCTGAGTAGACTCTGCAGGCCAAGCATCAGGATTTTCTCCATGTTGGCAGGTCGTGATGACAAGTACTGTTCACAGGAGAATATCTGCGTGGCAGCAGTCGCGCGTTTCACCCTGTACGCACCGGTACGGTTTTGTTCCCGCCTTGCACCAGTAGGGGTGCAAGAATGTGGAGTGTCACCCTCCTAGGTCCACGGCTGACAGCGTTTCTCGAGAACTGCGATCTGTTCAGTCTATAGTCCATGAGCCCAGAAGCAGACAACCAGACCTGTAGAGCATGGAGCAGTGATCTTCCAGATGACTCCCGAAATTCTCTGTATGCGTGGTTCTCGGGGTTCTTCAAGTGGCAACCTCAGAGACATGTGCATGGTTGTGGAGGCGTGATTACTGGTGCCAGAAGTGCGATGTTAGTGAAAAGATTTCTGCAAGCCCAGACCAGTTGTCCAATCAGCCGAAACCTTCAACTACGATCCTTGGACGAAAACATACCTTAGACCCTGCGACGGCCCTGCGACCAAGAACGATGGGATGCAGTGCACAACAGGTCTGCGATTTGGAGCGGAAGGATGTGAACTTCGACCTGATCAAGGCCGTCATGCCGTCATGCCGGGTTCCGCGAGCCAAATATGAAGCCAGAGACTCGAAAAGCAAACGGAAAGCCGACTGCAATTGTCGCCCGGTAGTTTTTTCCTAGTGATAAGCTCTCGTTGAAGGCTCGTAAAGATCCACGGGCTCAAGGGTTTGACGGGACTGTTGGATTCAGGCCCAAACCTGGAGCTAGAATCGGTCTTTGCTTGCAGGTTTCAAAGCTGCAGCCACTCAGGGATTTGATTTCAGTTCACTTTGATCCATCACATTCCCCCGCCGTAGTCCTGAGGAGTCCTAGGCCACCCTGGGTCTCTTCGCTCGGCAGGTGGAGGGCAAGGTGGGCGGCAAGTTGGAGGACTGCCTCAGAACGAGAGCAATGTAGGGGCGGGGCTTGAATAATTCTCACTACTCCTTACTAATATTCTATACTGGTTCTTGACGTACAAGAGATTTCGGCCCTGGGGCTGCGTGGCACCCGAGCATGAGCTTTCAGCTTGAGAGTTCAGGGCTATTTCGGCGAGATTCAGATGCATCTTCGGGCCCAGAGGTGCCGCTCAGCGGGCTTTTTGACGGGTTCGGATATTTATGAAGCAAGGTCCTCTTAGTACGGTGACTGAGTAGTGGACTTCATACAGCTTAAATCAGTGCTTCGAAAGACTTCCCCAGCTGATTGCGCCGTGAACCTTCAGGACACCTGCCTGATCCAGGGCATTGTTGTCGACAAGGACTTTAGTCATCCACAGATGCCGAAACAGGTCAAGGCCTGGCGCTGCGTGGTTCGGGCTGAGGGTTTTGCAAACTGACCGGCCTGGGATTTTCGCAGTACTTCCACGGCAGGAGTGCTGTGTTGCTGGCAGAGATGAGAAAAGGTCATGGGCGTACGGCGGACGACTACAAGCAATAACTCTCCGAACCGGTTTGCACTGCAGGATGCCAAAATGGCAATCCTGACGTGCCCGTTCGAGCCACCGAAGCCGGGCGCTCGGCAAGCAGCGGGGCCTCAGCGCCTGATGGTTGTGTATCTCAGCAGAACAGCCTACCTAGAGTCCACACTCCCGAGTCCCTCAACGGTCGTGTTCGGGGTTTAGAGAGGGCAAACAGTCTTCCCAACCTTAGCACTGAGGCCAAAGACAAAGCACAAGCTCGACATCCGCACCGGTGAGGATTACAAGAAGCTGTACGAGCATGAGCAGAAGTGCTCCGTCAGGATTGGGTAAGTGGCTTCTAGCCTGCCTTCAGGTACGTTCTTGCTTCATCTCGTGCATGCAGCAGGTACTTTCGCGAGCAGATCCGACTCATCCAGGACTTTTCCTGCACACCTCGTGCCAAGCATTCTTCCAACTCTCAGCTCTAGCTCGCTGCAGGTCGCCACTCTCTCTCTCTCTCTCTCTCTGTATCTCGCTGTCCTCCCCTCTCTCCACCTGCCGTCCATGAGAACAGAAAGGAGTCAGGTGCAAATCTTGTGATTTGCCAGTGGGGCTTCGATGACGAGGCCGGCTTGAGGAAGTGGCATATATACTATATATCCTAGACTCCATACTCTATACTAAGTACTATATACTGGATACTATATACTACTTACTGTATGTTACATGCTTTAAATATACTTTATACTCTTTACTATATACTCTATACTACACACTGCATACTATATACTGTATGCTATACTAAACTATATTAACATTCACTACACAAAACTGTACGATACTATACTATTTTAAAGTACACTATACCATACTATACTATACTATACTCTACTCTACTGTACTATGTTATGTTAGACTATACTATGCTTTATGATACAACCCGGGATCGATCAAGCAAGAGCCTATGCCACTCCTGAAGTGAAATCCAAAAAATCCGAGCATGCACAAATGCAAAGCAATGCCCTTTGGTCTAAGATCCCCAGCCCTTAGCCGAGCACGGCAGAAGCTCAGAGACTCTTGCGGTTCCTTTTTTCACAGCAGGGGTCAGGAAACACTGTCCAGGTCTGGGTTGTGCCTACGCAAGATGTCTCGTGTTCATGCAGGCCAACCACCTGCTCTTCCAGAACAAGCTTCCAGCTGTGAGGCGATCTCCTTTTCCCTCGTTCCTCATTGTCTGTTGATACATGATTTCCGACAGACTTCTGCTGCTTCACACGAGAACTGTCCAATGCCTGATCTCTGTGTGGAAAAGGTGGGTTGGTGGTGTGGAGCTAGAGCTCATCGCCATCGCCACTGGCGGGAGGAAACGAGTTTTTTTGGAGATGGTTGTCTTTCGGGTAATCCATGACTGCAGACCGCCTGGAACACCCGAAATCGACTGGCAGGATCGTTCCACGTTTTGAGGAGTTGACTGCCGACAAGCTCGGAAAGGCAGGGCGTCACATCAATGTAACGAGTTTTCAGTGGGGGCCCCTGTAAAGGCCGGACCGAGCTTGGTCCAATGAAGTGTTGCTGTGGGGCGTGCATGGATAGGTACGTTTGAGCTTCATTTTAAATATGTTCTTAGGTTGCTTAGGCATTGCAAGACCATACATCAGCACATCACCATGCCAGCTAGCAGCCTCGAATCCCTCCAGCCCAAAGACATCGACAATGGGAGAAACCTCCTCCTGAATTCACAACCCCCTTCAACGAACCCTGGCCCTGTACCCACTTAAATCCTACACCCCGAACGCTCAAAAAAGAAAAGGTGCGCTCTTACTCTTACTGTAGCACCTAGACCCTGAACCCGCAACTTTACTCTCAAGCGCCAGACCTCTAAACCCCAAACCCTTGATCCTAAGCCTCCACACCCTGAGCCTCTGCGCTCCAAACCAACCCTAAGCCTCCAGCACCCCAAGACCCGAGGACCCCTGAACCCTAAGCCCCAAACCAGCCCCCACAAGCCTAGCGCCGTGCCAAGCTTCGAGGCAGGGCTGGTCCGCGAGGTCACCTTCGGCACGATGAAAGAGCAAATGCTCATCATCGAGGCGGCCAGGGGCTTCCTAGAAGGCTTACTATCAGGGTGGCCATGAGGTAAGAGGGTTGCTAGACGGGTCACCAAAAAGGATCGGTTGTGAGCTCCTGCAACACACCCGTCGTTGATTTTCGGCCATCTCTGTCCGTGCTGGACGCATTCCAAGACCCAAGCTATCCCAAGCTTCAATCCCCTGAAGGAGTGTGGCAAGAGCAAAGCGGTCACCGTGCTTGTTCGTGGTGGCAACCAGATGGCGGGACGGGCTTCGATGTCGCACTCTGTGATCTAATGGGCCGTCGAGGCTAAGCTACGGTAAGTGACCCTTTCACCACTGCTCTGTCGACTGCTCTATTGTTGTGTCGTCGGCTTCGCTGGAGCAGTGCCACACGACCGGGTTGCGGCATTTCAGCTGTACTGGTAGTCAAAACGACCGGAAAACATGTTGGGGACAGGTGACAGCGTTTTTCCGCATTTTATTTTGCATGGCATGGACCTGTCCTTCTTGACTCCAGGACTCTGGGACTCTGTGCAGGGGGACACACCAAACCATCTCGAATACCTGCGTTCAGGATCGAGCAAATTCTGCACAAAGCAGCCTCAGAACAACCCGGCGAACTGTTCGCTTAGTTTGTCTCTTTCGATGTCAGATGCACGCGGTCTGTAGAGACTTCGCAACGGCAGAAGAGTGCAGGTAGTGGACGAGGCGAAGAGATGTCTCCATGATGCAAATTGCTGCGTCAGGACTCCCCTGTGTTGTGCAACTTATGCTTTTAAGGTCGGGTGTCGAGCAATCGTTGTCCACTTGCGACTATCGACAGCAGCGTGAAGCCGCACCTGCCATTCGCAGATGCTTTAAAACATACCGGCAAGGGATGAGCAGTTTACGGAGACTGATGTCCTGCTCGATGAGGCCCCTTCCTGATTCCACAAACAAATTACATGAGAAGCGCCTGCCGCTCGTGAGCCGTCACGCCAAATGGAACAAATTGCAGAGACTCATGATGTCATGCCTGCAGGCAACGCAGATTCACACAGCTCTGCACACAGACACAGTGTGCTCTGCCCGGCTTTGCGCAGGAATCTAATTCGAGATCCGCGAGTTGTTCCCGGAGGAGGTTGGAAGCACAGTGCCTAAATGTAAGTTATGCCACTCCCCGGCTGCAAGGAGCCAGCGAGATGGCTGCTTCCTTGGCAGTTCTGGCAGCTGCAGACAAGGAGCTCTGGAGCTCTGGGGACTTGGCTGTAGTCCGGAGGGATGTGCTGCCGGGCCAGGAGTTCAAGACTTTCGAATGATTGTTGGACAAGCCAACGATTGTAGACAAGTGCAGTAGACAAGTGCAGCGTTGCACGATCTCCACGACCCAGATTCCCCAAACCACCAAAAAGCGGGTTTCCAGGAGCAGACGATTGACCAGTGCGCTCGCCTGGCTCGCACTGCACAGCCTCATACTTGTTGGATTCCGGCGTGAACACATGGGCTACACATTTTCAGAGTCGGCTCTGCTCGATTTCGAAGTTGACCCACATAGAGACTTGCAACAACGGGCGTATGTGGATGCAGAAAGATCTATAAAGATCTTGATGAGGAGGCAGGCTCTGCTATGGTACGCCCAAGGCCTCGGAATTGAGGATGCTCAGCGTCCCCCCCCCCTCCCACGGCTTGTTGCAGTTTGCTGCCGGAGTTGCAGACGTGCTTTCTGCGGCCCACTTGCGCCTCATGAACTGGACGAGGTACAGCATGAAGGGCTTCGCATCTGCGCTAGATGTGATCCCAATGGTGGGCTCCCCAGGATTTCGGATGCTTCACTCCAAAATCGGCTTCCGTGCATGTGCACCGATACCTTCTTCGACCTCGGAAATAAATCCAGCTCCCAATCTCGATGCCACGGATGATCCGCGGAGGGCAGCCACAGTCTCTACACGATCCATGAAACCATTTAGCCCATTTAGAAAGCAGTACACCTGCTCAATTACGCCACGAGGCACTCGCTGAAAACAGCGGCCTTCAGGGGATTGCAGAGATGGCGAAGCTCAAGGCCCTCCAGGGATTCTGGTTAAGCTTCTGGTGCATGAGGTAATGACGTCGAATCCTCTAGGCTGCCCGTAGTCCCCAGGAAATGACAGTATCACAGGACATTGAATATGCCTATATATATATATACATATACATATATATACATATATATATATATATATACACATACATACACACGCAGGCGTCTGACGTTCCCGGCCCCCGGTATGGTCTGGTAGGGGCGGGGGGGGAGGGCTGGCGTGTGCGGAGAGGGGCGTTGGAGCTGCAGCTGGAGGGTGGGGTGCTGGGGGGCAGCCGGGGTCACAGAGAGGGCCGGGATCATGCACAAGCCCTACGCAAGCCATAAAGCGTATAACGTAGCGCGTGCTCCTTGACCCTACACCCAACCCTAAACCCCGCCTCAATGCAGGCTCTAAGCCTGAAGCAAAACATACACCGTCCACCCTAACCAAGCTACACCCCAAACCCTCTCTAAGCCGATGTCGACTCGAAACCTTCTACCTCTCAACCCAAAACCCTAAACTCCAAACTCAAAAGCTTAATAAACCTAAAACCCGAAAACCCCACAACCACCCCACAGGGGGAAGCGGGAATCCACACCCCACCCTATGGGGGGGAGGCGCGGAGCGCCTGACCATATATATCCATATATATATATATATGTATATGTGTATGTGTATATATATATATATGTGTATATATATATATGTATGTATGTATGTATGTATATATATATATATATGGCCCTCTCCCTCTGTGGTTCCATTATGGGTTTGGTTCCCGCCCTGTCCCTCCCTCGAAGATGGTGATTACGATCCCGGTCCGCATTCTCCTCAGGTCCCTTGCTCAAATGTACGAGAGTTCCAAAAGACGTCGACATTTATGTTGATGGGGGGGGGGCATACCATGGGGGGGGGGTGTGGCACTGACGCGGCGACGCGGGACCAGATATACATGTGTACATATATATATATACACATTTTTTTATCTTTAGGTGTATGTGTATATATATATATACATAATTGAAAGTTCGAGCTAGAAGCAGCCCACTGGACGTGACCGGATTCAGCCATCGCTTCTCCAGGCTATCCAGGAGACGTCTGGAAACGCCTGGCATGGTCATCGACTCAGATTGTTGAACCTGAAGTTTTCCCCGGTGAGGATTTCGGAATCGGTGGCGCATTTCGGGAGTGAGCGCAGCACCAGTGGACCACCGTTTCTAGAAGGAGAGGGCGTTGACCCGAAACCCGGCTTTGTGTTCGTACTGCCCTTCCCAGGGCCGCCGCAGCAGTTTCTAAAGACGTAGAGACGGGCTGTCGTGCAGGTGTCGGAGAGGTAATGTAGAGGCCTAAATGATTACCAATACTTTTCCTCAGGGTTTCGTACCATCGTTAAAGTGTAGTATACCCCGAAACCCGATTCTATTTGTTAAGGCCCCTATACTATACTACTCTGAGGCATTCATGAAGGCCCCTATATCACTCTGAGGCATGGCCAAGTGACGTCCAGGGAACCTCCAAGCTGAGGTGTTGACTGCATGCAGACCGGAACGACGGATATGTGGGCACAGAGCATCTACGAGGTGACGGAGAGATCCCTTTAAGGGCACTCTACGTATCCTTTATGGGGTTGGCTTCAAGGGGTATGACGGAGCTCAGGGGTTGACAGGGCTGTCTCTGCGCGCAGTGTGCTTGCGGGTCCGAAGAGTTTTGAGGCTCCGTGGCGTGGGTCTTCGTGTCTTGCAGTCTTTCATTACTCACAGAGTGCGACATATGCAAGCAGCATCTGAGTTGTGGGCACCACTTCGAGGCTTCAAAGCCGATCACTACGCCTAATCCCCAATGACGTAGATACCGGCTGTCTCACGGGTCATCTTCTTCTTCTATAGCACTTCACAACAATGAGTAGGGACGGGAAGCCAACATTTGATCTCAGAAGTCCCAGAACTCCGCTGTCCGAGGCGTGCGCCTCCAAGAGCTCTCAGCTGCGTTTGGCCACCCAGGTGCCGAGCTTACATCCTTTGCAGAGCTTCGTAGTATCGGAACAGCCAGGACACCCTTTGGCATAGTGTAGTATAGTGTAGTTTTGTATAGTGTAGTGTAGTGTAGTATAGTATAGAATATATATATATATATATATACACATGTAGAGTCGTACACGGTATAGTGCAGTATGCAGTATAGCGTGTAGCATAGTGTCTTGTCTTGTATAGAGCATAGTACAGAGTACAGCATAGAGTACAGTATAGAGTATTGTAAAGCCTGTAGTTTACAGTATAGTGTAGAGTATAGTCTGGATGAGGGCATGGAGAATTGTATAGAGCATAGTGTATAGAGCAAAGAGAAACAGTATGGAGTATAGAGTACAGAGTATAGAGCATAGAGTATAGTATAGCATAAGATGCCCGACAGAGCAGCGGTAGGGTAAAAGCAGAAGAAGAGCACACTACACTGATGCTGTACCACCCTCGCAGTGTGCTGCTACAGAAGATGCAGAAGTTCTGGGATAGTAGAGTCGAACAAGAGGTGTATAAGGCCTTGCTTCGGTTCTGCAGTTCGGGGTTTAGGCTATATGACACGAACCAGCGGTTCGGAGTTCAGGGCTGCGCGGCACAAAGACTGGCCAGCCCACCACAGCTTTCGTGGCTCAGATCAGTCCAAACCTATCCCTTCGCCCCTTCGTCTTCCCTAGGCAGTCGCGAACCATAGGTCCTGAGTCTATAAGGTGACTGTGATTGGCTAATTATCAAGCTTTCCGTTCAGCCTGCCGCAACCTTGTCGGGGGTGGCATCATTCATCCGACCCAGTTTGGCATGTGAAAGTATCCGACCTAAGTGTGAGCCCAGCTCAGGTCGTAAAGATGATCTTGAAAATCGATGACGTGCTCACTACATCCGACGCTATCGATGGCTAGTCGACACGTCCATCTCGCTGCTGCTGCTATGCCCTACCAAAGCTAGAGATCCAACAAGACGTGCAAGTATCAAGCATGACCGAGCTTTCCCAAGATCAGCCAAGCGACATGTAGCACTGAGCCAGGCAGAAACCCTTCCACACACTTCCCTGCATCAATGACATAATGACCCAAGTAAACTGATAGACTGGTGGTGATACTACAAGGCTAGCTAATAGCATGCAAGGGGCTTGGGGATTGCACTGACCCTGTTGACTGTTTCGGGGGCAGGAGTGTCCGACAAGCAGCGGCGTGCAGGGGAAAAAGGCACTGTGTTTGAAGGCTTTAAGTCTCTGATGCTTTGGGATGCACATGGAAAGTCTGAAGGTTTGAGAGCTTCAGGAAACACAAGTGCGTGAAAGCCGCATAGGCCTAGAAACTCTCACGATGCCCACCAGACCAGACTGAACTCCCAACGGCCCTCTTCCAAAGGAGAAGTTTGCCCGGCAATCGCATCTGCACTGTTGAGTCATGGATCTAGCATGCAGCTGCTTGTTTCTGCTACTTCCACAAGCGTTGCAGTACTACCCCATATTCACGGATCTGGTGTGTGCATACAAGTTCCTTAGCACGGCATGACGGTCTTGCCGAGATGAGTGTGTCCGGTTGAGGAGTTGCGCTACTTTCCGGCAGTTGGGAGGCTCGAAACACAGCGAGCATCAACCTTAAAACAAGCCGAAGCCTTCATGTCTCCGCTGATCCTTGTGCTGGCCTTCTATTCGACCGGTGTTGTGCTGGGTCAGGTCCAAAGCCGTGAGGATGCCCTGCGCTGCGCAGCTGAACCCTGGGGTCGGTACTCTGCCAGCGGTGGCCTGTACACCGTGAGTGGCGAGAAATACATCTACACTTTCAGTGGAGACACCACAAGCCACGAGGATAACCGGGGAGGTGTTGTGAGCACCAACTGGAGATTCCGGCTCAGTGGCAATGGCACCAAGTGTTGGGAGAGGCTTGCCGACAGCCCCGCTGCAGTAGGCTATCGCAGCACAGCGACCGTTCTGAACGGCACCCATGTTTATCTCTTTGGTGGCGGGGACACCAGCTATGCTGCAACAGGTCATTTCTGGAGGTATTCTTTGCTCGATAACATGTGGCAAGAGCTGCTCCCTTCGGAAGTTGAAGGGCCTTGGCCATCAGAACGCTACAAACATGCCACGGTGAAGCTCTCTGAAACGAAGATGCTGCTTCTGGGTGGCCGGCGAGGTACCACGGTCCTCTCGGATGCCTGGCTCTTTGACCTTGAAGGGATGGCATGGTCGCTCGTGGGCAGCAACATCTTGCAGGTGTATCGCCATGGCATGACCTACGACCCCCGAAGGCAGGTCGTTTGGATCAACGGGGGTCTTGATGGTAACCGACAGCGCTACGGATCGCAGCTGTGGCGTTGGAATGTCTCTACATTCGACATCGAGCTTGTGCCGACAGAGGGTCCCGGGCCCACTCGATTGGCGTCGCATGCTGCAGAGTACATAGAAGCTCTGGACGCGCTGCTCTTTTGGGGTGGCACATGTTCCGACGATGTCCAGCTGTACCTGTACAACATTGCAAGCAGCTCTTGGTGCGCAGTGTACGCTGCCAATCGTCCTGACAGGCGTGATGCCATGGTTTGGGCACTGGACTATCCCAAGTTTTACACTGCTCAAGGGGACCTTATCTGTCACAACTTCGGAATTTATCCCATCTCCGACGTGCACATGTTCGACTTCGAAGCTCCTGGTCTCGGCTGGCAGATGCTTTACGAGCCACGGAGCGAGAGGGGGACGGGCACTGAGGCCTACTGCGACGGCACGAACCGGGGCTCCTGTGACTAGGTCGCCGAGTATAGCAGAGGGGCCTTAACACTTCGAATGATATTCATGAAAGCCATTCAGATTCCGGAATCTCATCTTGGGATGATGCAGTAAACCTCTGAACCCTATTCCAAAAATCTAAAGCCCCAGCCTTACCTGTACACCCTTATTCATTCTGCAGAAGGAATGCTGTTTTTTGCTGGATCTCCTCCCTACTACTGGGAGCCGAGGTCAACCGCAACCCTTGCTTGCAGAACGAAGATCTCGTCTGAGTCAGCCCGAAGGATGTGAGAGCGGCTACATGGCTTCCCTCTCCAGCTGGACTACAACGACTTTGCCCAATACCTCTGGGTCACCGGCCTGGGCAGGCACTTGCAGAACTGTCGTCTTGTCTGCTTGCATCTTTGGGATCGTCACTCTGTTGTAGACCCGGCCTTTCGACACGTTTCACGTCTCGACTCGTCAAGCAGACCGCGTTTTAAGGCGACGTCTTAGGCTGGTTTTCTTGGCCATGGAGGCTAGCACTTGCTCTGCCAGAGGTATGGCGGGGGATGAGAAAAGAGCATGAGCTAGCATGACAAGTCACAAATCATGCGCCGCGGGATTCTGCTGCGTCCAACTCATCCCATGACTGCTCGGCGTGATGGGCTCCAGCACAGCAGTGTCGCAGAATGGAGTCAAGAAAGGCTTCACGTCCATTGCAGCCATCTACCATGAGGCCTGCGTTTGGAACATGTATGAACAACCACGGCTCCCATCACAAATCAAGATTTGCATCGAATTCCGAGCGCCAACATGCGAAGTATGCATGGTTCGTCAGGCCAAGGAGGCAAAGCCACACTAAGCCTGAACATCGAGCACAATCTCACATCTGTCGCTTGTGGCTTCTGAGAGCTGCCATGGAGAGCTCTGCATGCCAGCCCCAGCCCCAGCTGTCTTGTTGGGAAGGCTATCCGCTATCGGTGCTCTACAGCCAACGTCACGCAGCTTCCACATGTCCTATCACAACGGGTATTGAACAGTAGACCGACACGCTTTGTTTGGAAGCTTTCCCGTCCGTGAGTCAGAGGGAGAGCGGTGTGTGTGTGTGTGTCTGTTTGCTTAGCGAGGTGATCACCTTCGCCTCCCTAGCTTTTCCAAAAGTATTCGTCGCGATTTACGTAAGTTTGCAAGAACAGGGTCGGCAAGAAGGTTCTGCCCCAAGATTGTGTTGTAGTGCCACGGATCATTTGGAAGCCGCAGAAAACAGCATGAGCCCACCATCAAGTTGCGGTGTCTGTTTCCAGTGACCCTGGCTTAGACAGGATCACCTCCTCTGTTCCCGGAGCTCTAACCAACATGCAATGGCGCCATCTTTAGTTTGGACCCAGTCCAAGTGTCCGGATCCCGTTCGTGACAAACTACTAGCTACTCTTTGAGTTACAGAGGACTCCTTAACACCACGAATTCAAAGGTATACCGGTATACTGCTTAATGAAGCCCATCTTCACCACCAGCAAGGACCAATGGTGCGGCTGTGCCCTCGAGGGGAAGGTGCAGATTGAGGTGTGCTTCAGGGTCGCCGCGAAGCCGAAGTTCCGTTTCGGTTCAGTTGTAAGTCCATCCTGGAGAAAGACGAGGCTGAAACGGCTGTTCTCCACGTTTTCGAACGACTCTGTTTTCCTCCGTCCGCCAAGCGGTGTGAACACGTGGGCACCGGGTGTTTGCAGGGGTTACCAACTTCTGCCTGCTCCCTGACATGTTTTTCTTCAGAGCCTCAATTTTTGATGGGCTCTTTTGGAAGGTGTGCCGTGCTGCTCCAAGAAGTTTTGATGGTAGGGACCAAAGGCCAAAGAAGCACGCACAGAAACGCATGAAGGCCTGCGTCCTTGTAAGATTACCTTCAAGAGTTTCCTGGGTTCTTCTAGGAGTACGGGCACAATCTAGTCAATTCCTCATCTTGAACACATGGCAAGCACAAGTCTTGGTCCACTTCCCTGAGTAAAGCCAGGGCGAACCTTCGTCGTGCTGCTGTGCTGACACTGCTGGCCACTGGGGTAGGGGATGCATCAGGATCAGGGATCGGCTTCAGGGGCGAGGTGTGTAGGGAATGAAAACCCAAGTGAACCGTTTGCAGGGTTTCGGGCGCGCTCTGACTTTCACATTGGCTTCAGTCTTTCAATATCGACCTCGCTAGCACCGGCACTCCACGCCCCACAAGCTTTAAAGCTAAAGCCAAACCCCGGCAAGAGCTCTTACCCTCGAGCCTGGCTAGTTGGAGGATGATGAGACTCAGCAACTGGAGCTATAACTGAGGTAACCATAACAAGGCTCCAGCAGAATGGCTTGCGTGCTTTAGTCGGCAGAAGATGGTTCCAGTAGCGGGAACAAAGAGTGCCTTGAAATTTGCTTGAACTGGTTCTAGCGTACTGTAAGTGACAGCACAAACTGCTTGGTCGGAAATTATGTTTCGCAGCTTTTGGAGGCTTTGAGAGACGGTTTCGCGTTGATGCTACAGGATATTGGGCCTTCAATGCGCTTGGGCATTGTGCAAGGCCCAGGGTTTCGGCGCGGCGGCAACGGATATCGCGGTTCCGCTACGGTTGCGCTGCGGCAACGGATGGGGTCGGCGTGGCCGTTATCACGGCCAGGGCATGGTTGCGCTGCACGCACGGGTCCTCCGGACACAAGCATCGTCGGAGTCTGAGCACGGATGCTTGCGAAAAATCGCAAACCACGAGGTTAAAACTACCGGAACCACCAACGCAGCGTACATTCTGGGCAGTTCAACCACGCGAAGCCTCGTAAAACTGCCGGGTGAAACGGCATATGCGTTTTGCGCGGTTACGTTGCGTCGGAGCCAACAAGAATTACGCAGACGTAGACTCTCGATCCAGGTACTTATAACCCTGGCTCCTAAGGCCCAGGATCCTCAAGTGGATTATAGCACATACTATAGTATACTAGCAGGTGATATGGTCGGTCATAGCCACTCATACTTTTGTTAATTTAGCATCGCATTTTTATTCCAGGCGAAAAGGGCCCTGGCTGTTTTAAAAGCCGCAGGTAGCGGCCTGGCCACAGACCAACTTTCAGCTCTGCACGCGAGGCAGGGGCCTTCTTAAAGAGGGTAAATTGGGGGGCAAAGAGGGTGAGAGCTTTTCAGAGCCCCTTTTGGGGTGCCTTCTACATGTTCTTGAGGCGGGGGATCATGCGCCAGGGTTGGCAGACAAGGAGATAGGAATCAACCCATGCATTGCAATGTCCTCCCTATCCGTTACCGTGCTGCGTTCAAGCCCAAGCTTGCTTCATATTTTCGCAAGTCGCACATCTTCCCGGATGTCATCCATGCCATAGCTTCTTATGGTGCTTATGCTAGCGCATCTGTGGGTCTACAAGTCCTTGCTCTCAAGAACAGGGACCCTGGCAGTGCGTTCCTGCGGTCGAACGTTGAGGACGCGGAGGCAGCACTGGTTCAGGCTTCAGCTTCTTTGAAGGTGGACGTGAAGGTGTGGGGCTGAGGCCATCAAGGGGGCTTTGGTTGCGTGGCCCAGATCTGGGATCAGGAACTTGATCACCGGCTGTGGTTGCGATGCGGTATTGTTAGAAAGGGGCGCATGCTTAAATCCTAAGCTTGAGAAGCCGACACACTCCTCTATTTCCATGAGACGCACCATCCAAGTTTCTGCGGATCCCCTCCACAAGGAAGCAGACTTGCAATTAAGCACCGATGCAACGAATCAAGCTGCACCTTCATCGGTGTAGAACCGTAGAATTTTCCCTTCTTTTGCATGACCGGGGACAGTTTGAGTTCGATTCGCTCGGTTGGGTTTGGTCGCTTCCGGCCTCGCTTGGTGTTGGTCCAGGGGTCGGAGAATCCTCGCTATTTGGGGTGAGTTTGTCTTGATTCTCAGTGTGTTGAGTGCGCGCCTATTTTAGTTTGCGATGATGCTTGCTCGTGGCGTGGCATCGACAAGCTCCACTGCAGCTGTGGTTCTTCCAGCACGAGTGAGCAGTCTCAGACATCTCGACTGTTGTCGCAGCCTCTTGTGTTCCAAGCAGCTGCATGGCTTGAACACGCTTCTCTTCGGGACGTTTCAGTTGCAGTATGGCCCACGTGACTGCGGTATGGACATGCATGAACCTCCGAACCCTCCCTACCCTGAGCCCTAAACTCCCCACACTCCTTGAGCGCACCTTTGATTCTCAGCATCAGGGCGGCGATGACCCATGCCCGGGAGCGGTTTCGCTGGGGCAGGCGCTACCCGAAGCCCGAGGCGGCGAGATCACGTGGGATGGGGGGCCCTTATTTCGGCTTGGCTTTCCAACGCGGGGTTGTAAAGGCTCTGGGGGTTTTCATTTCTGCGGGCTTCAAAGGATTCCGAAAGTTACAAGTGTTGCTGTGTAGGAGTTTCTACAATCCGGGGATACGTCATTCCTATCTGAAGCGCCTAGACGACCGCACATCCCCTTGACATGGGCTCTGCAGCCACCCACCACCCCAAACCTCGAAGCCCAAGAGTCAAGCCTCTAAACGCAGGATCCGCCGTTTCCACCGGGCATGGACGACCCTCTTCCCTGGCCCACGGAAACCGCAGAGGCTGGCGTTTCTTGAGGGCCTTCTATAGGGGACCCTGAACCCTAAACCCGAAACCCTAGCCTCAGCCAAACTTGGCATTCGACCTAACTCAACCAGGCAGGTGGAAAAGAGGTGTCAAAAAAAACCCTAAACCCTAAACCCTGGTTTCGTGTTCTAATTGGGCTTCCTCTTCGGGGCCGGCCTTGGTCCTGAGCCAGTGATTTCATTCAGGACGAGTAGGGCATGCGGGAGTGTTGTGAATTGCTTTTTATCCTGGAAGAGGCCCTGAAGCTGTCATTTCGATGACTTTTTCCCGATGTTTCTTGGAGCATCAAGAAATTGAAGTGGTCTCGACCGGGGCGCGTTGTCTCCTCAGCCCAGATCATGATCGATGCCCACAGCGTGATCCCATGGTTTTGGGCGGAGACCGCCAAGATTGAAGAGGACACCCGGAAACCTCATGTGTAGGTGATGTGGCAGACACGGTGGCTGCAGCTGGCACCTTTCACATTCATGCTTTCGAACATGGGTGTGACGCTGCAGTACAGTTTGTTATTCGATGCATCTGTCCATGACAAACCCCGACGTCCGACCAGATATTCACTCCCGCGCTTGCTTCAGCTTGGTTGCTTGAGTTTCGTCGGCCGGCAACCAGTGCCAATGTAGAGTGGAAGTTCATAGTGCCCGGGTGTGGGTTCTAGATCCTTTCTTTGCCTGTAATTTCCGAGATGGTAAGGCTTAGGGTCTTATGGTTTGGGGAAAGGGTGTGAGGGTTCAGTCTAGACTTCCTTCACTGCAGTTCGCCAGTGATGGGCCAGCAACCACGCAATTCTCCTGGATGGGAATGAACTTGCGAGACGTGGCTATGACGTTCAAGCTCAAGTTGTCGTGGTTTCATGAAAGGACCTGGACTTGCGCCACGACAAGTTTTCGTTCTGGCCCGCCCGGATTGCCAAAGCGGGGCAGGCCGGCAGTTGGGGACCTCTCGGCCATGACCTCTAGGAGCACTACGACGTCCTTCATGGGCCGTTGAAAGAAAAGTTGGCGATACTGCCGGACCACGAAAAGCCACAGTAAAACATGGATTTGCAAATCCAATCCTGAAACAACAGCCCGCCTTTGCTGGGTAAGCAGAAGTCAAACCGAAGTATGTATGGTGCAGGCCCTGCTTTCCCGCTTTGGGCTTTCGCGGCCTCCATCACCGTGGAGGCGATTTGGCCGTAGAGGTTGTTGAATTGAGTATCTGAAAAACCGGCTGTCCCTTGCCCTCTCTTGCCCGAACCCTTGAGCTTGACAGCATAAGTGACGAGGACAGATGTCAGCACCTTTCGCTTGGATCTTCTGCCTTGCATTCAAAGCACATGGCCACCCGAGACAAGGTCTCCAGAAGCCCTAGAGCTTGAAACACGAATCAGGCGAAGGAAAAGAGGTGATAACAAAAAAAGAAGAAAATCGTGTTTCTGCGAGTCTCCATCTGGACCTGCATGGGGCAATAGCTGTTTGACTCGGTTCATGCTGGATTCCACTTACAATCTGTTACATTGTGGGGGTTTTGGCATGGTATCGTGAGTGAGGACCCCACCCACACTAGAAGTCACTAGTATCCTAGGCCCTGCACCACAGCACCCTAGTCACCCCATGAGCCCAAAACCTCTGCGCAGTCCGATCATCACGGTGCGCCCTGCCTGCTGCGCTTGTTGGAAGGTTTGGGATTCGGGATTCGGGATGAGTGTGTGGTTGTTGCGCTTAGGGTTGTAGGGTTGGGCTTGCCTGAGCTAGAACGTTCAGGACAGCAAGAGGGAGTGACTGAGCGACATGGAAGGCTCATTCACCTCTCTGGGCTCGCGGGGTTTGTTGGGGCATTCGGGGTGACAGGTGCTGGCTATGGGTGCTTAGGGATGCAGCGCAGGGCTTCCTTGAAGATCCGAGCACGGCCCGGAGTTAATCCGGGCATGAGGCCGCAGGCTCTCCTGACCCTTGCGAAGATTGAAAGATAGGTGAGATGGTATATAACAAAGCAGAGTTCCGGCAACGGGGATACGATCCAACAGCGAGTGCTGCGAAGTGCGAACATTCCGTGAGCACACTGCTGTGATGTACTACAGTATGCTTTAATCTACCATAGGTTTTCTCTCACTTCTCCAGGTATTCGACCTTCCGGATCCCGGCAACACGTGGAATGGGCAGCAGGTCAGGAAGCCGTGGTAGCAGACGGGCCATCCGGCATAGCTTCCTCTCAAGTTGGGCCCAAGTCTTGGAGGTAGCTTGAGCCTCTTTGTGTGCTTGTGATGGGCCGAATGTGAACTTTGCAGAATTCTGCAGCCTTGAAATTTCGTCCCAATGTTGATCGTCGGAACGTTGACTTAAAGCTTATCCGGACTTGCAACAAAGCAGCGGGGTTCCCAGCGAACTGCCGTGACGCTTCCGTGGTGGTGGTCGTGGTGCTGGCGGCGGGTATGCTTGTGCTGTGTCGTCGTCTGTTTCGTCACCGTCATCGTCGTAGCAGGTAGTCGTAGTTCTGATTCTTCTTCTTCTTCTTCTTTGTTCCTTCCACGCCCTACCCTCGCCGCGCAGATCAAGAGATATCGGTCCCTAGCACGACAAGGGCCGCGGCAGTTCAACAACGTCACCTTAGCGTCCGGGCCATCGCATGTTTGGTGGGTCGAGAGACGGTCGAACTATGCCTGGGCTGCCTGAGCTTGGTAAGTTCAGGGCTTCGGTTGCCATCTGCACGGGCCTGTTTAGGGTTCTGCTTTTTGTGAAGCTCTCAGCTTTGTCTTGAGGGTGCGAAGTGGATCGCCTCCCAGCCTGTTCATGATGACTTCTGGGCCGTGCGTGCCACTTGCGACCTGCCGACGTCTTCTCTTGGCTCGGAAAGCTCATTTGCATAGGGCCTATACAGGGGCCTTTGGAAGGTACGAGAAGCTGTCTTGCCTTCTACATCGTCCAAACCCCAGCCCCTTGAGACTGCTTAGTGGCCCGGCCCTCCACCCAGGGCCCGCCCCAGTAATTCAGTACCCCAGGTCCAGCCTGCCAAAGAACCTCCAAACGGTTTTCCCAGCAACGTGTTCAGGCGTCGCGTTGCAGATGCTAAGCTTACTAACCCGAACCTGTACTTCACTCCTCGATTCCATCCGTTTTAGCGGGCCGCCTCCACAGTGACGCCGAGCCCGGCTTTGCGCCACTTGCCCTGAACTTGGAGCGCAGGCCCGTGTGTTTTGAATGCAGGGTATTCAGGGGAGGGAAGTCACATGATGTGGCGAAATCGTTGAGCATGGTCATGACAACGTCTGCGGCATCCCTTACATTAAATTCAGAATGCTTTCCGATACCATTCCTCAGGGCCTTAGGGTTCCTTCATTCAAAAAAGTATGCTAACTATAATGATTTGCCACGCCCTTCTGTCTGGCCCCGGTCTCTGCCGGCGAACCATGTCTTAGCTACGGGAAGAGTGTTGGAATCTTGATGGTGGAGATCACCTGAGCCTGCCCCAGCAAACCCCAGCCTGCAAAAGGGATCCGGTCCTAAACCCCCAATTCGACATCGAATTTAGGTTCGATCTGCTAGTCTTTGGGCACGCCCAGGAATACTTTCGCCACCGCTCCATGAGCGAGCTGGACGCAGAGGACTTCGAGGAGTGCGCGAGGGAACGCGACTCCAGCAATTCCTAAACCCTAAACCCTAAACCCTAAACCCCTAAACCCTAAACCCTAAACCCTAAAGCATCTAAGGGAGCAGGCAAAGCGGCGAACGTCGCATTCGAGGGAAGTTCAAGAGTCTGGTCCTGATTCGGCTTCTTGGGTGCGGGCCGGACATCTGCTAACTCTAACGCCTAGGAAGGGCGCACCCCAGCTTTAAAGGAAGCCCAAAACGGTATAGGGTGGGTGGGGGGGGGGGGGCATTTGCTGCGGCTTCTTCAGGTCTGTCCTCGGTGCGAAAGACGAACCCTAAATTTTGAAAGAAAGACATTGTTGAGCCCCCCAACGTTCGAGACGAATCTCCAAGAGCCCCTTTGGAAGGACTTCGAGGTGCCATGCGAGGCCTGGAATCGGGGCTTTTGCATGGTTCAGCATTCGGAGTTGTTTCTAAGGGGTGATGCCGGAAGTTTGGGGTGGGGGTTGGGATTGAGCTATTGATTGCATTTTCTGGTGTCCTTGAGCATTGACTGGAGTATGTCTGGCGGAAGTGTTCGATACTTCTGTGCATGAATTTCTTCTTGATGGTACTGAAATCGTCAGGAGTACTAGCTGATGCCAGCTACTCCCGATACCTGCGTGCAATGCTGGTTATTGTCGCAGGAAGGTGAGTCGAGATACTTGAGCTGAGCACCATCATTGCATGAATGCTTAGGTCAGAGCAAGACCCCCCTGTTCTCTCACAAAAACGATTCCCGACAAATATCATGTAAGACTCAGACCACAACTCTCATGGGCTGGTGCATCTGTCGCATAGATCAGGGCGTTGTCTCAATCGATGCGGCCGCGATGGCAACAGCCACTGCTGTTGATGAAGCCAACCTGTCATCTGTCGCTGTCGAGCAGGCGCACTTAGTTTGAGTGGCTCGTGGCATTCGGGGTGTCCTGCCCAGGAGCCCTATCGAAAAGGTTTTGGTGATTTGGGGCTTAAGTGTAATTGTCGTAGCTCCACCTAAGGACGCCGAGGGAAGGTTGCTGCCACTGGACAGGGTCATAGATGCATTGCCATTCATGGAAGATTTCACCCACATTACGCTCAATCCGCGCCTGAAACTGTCCCAAAGGCTCAACACTCTTCTCAACCCGGAGCCTCAGTCATATCCACTTTGCTGCTAGGGCGATGCTCCAGACTTTGGCATGGGCGCAAAGCGTGCCACATCGGCTTGGGCGTTTCGTGGTTTTGGTCAGAGCTTTGCTTCTGCGCTAGCGGTTCAGGGGTACTTGAAGTTTGGAAGTCCTTCTAGATGTAAGAAGATGAAGAGCAACGCTCAGCTTCGGAGGCTCGTTGGCTTGACAGATTTGAGTGTCCAGTTGCAAGATCTGGGTGCGTGCAACGCAAGCTTGGATCTTTGAGATGTCAACACTGCAACATCCTTGATCCCAGCATCGTAGGATGCATGGCAAGGGCAAGTCTCGCGCACAGCAACCAGAAGTGTGTATCGTATATGATCCCACACTCAGTCTGACCCTTGCCGGAGATCACCTTCCTTACCTGGCCAGATCCAATCTCCCCCCCCCTCCGGCCCGGTAGTTCTCGTCCACGAAGGAGCCCGTGGCGCTGTAGTACCTGCCATGCGGTTTTGCAGGTACTGTAAGTGCGCTGATGTTGCCGCCCCAGCGGCAGGACAGCAGCTGGGATAAAATTGGTTGAAGCCCGACGCAATGACCGAGGTTGGTATTGCTGGAATTGCAGGTCAGGAGGTTTCGTGCTTCAGGATTGTCATAGACTTATCCTTGCATTTACATATTTGCTTCTCGTCAGCTTCAGGGAGCAACACCCTCGAGGCCCCTGAGTGGAGCATAGCAGTAGCCATCGGAGCCGTTCTCACGGACATGGGTTACATGTGCTTTGAAGAATTCAGGCATAGGGGTCGGTAAAGTCCTTGCACATGTATACTCATACAATACTGTACCCCAAAATCCCATTTCCAATTATTCAATTTCTTTTATCACACCCTGTAAGAGCCATGGGCACCTTAATAGAACCTATAGAGAGCAGTTTTCCGCATTGTGGTTAAGGGTTCTGCAGTATTCTCAATCCAAGGTGCAAATAGCATTCACAGCATCATGGAGGTGGCCGATGGCTGAGAAGGGTCTCGTGAGATGGTTATATAACAGCAACAATGCATGCTGGTGGCACTACCACTACTGCTATTACTACTACTACTACTACTACTACTACTACTGTTGATGGAGGAAATCTTGCACCACTTTAAGTGGCCGAGCACGGTAGAGACCCCGCGCCCCCCGTTTTAATATTGACTCTTCATCCTCCGAAGCTCCGCGGGTTCCAATGACAGAAATCTTGC
>CAJNDV010011447.1:29642-60315 GCA_905221635.1 Symbiodinium sp. CCMP2456
GGGTCCCTCTAAATCATAATTCAATATTGGCTCCCGTAAACCCCAACCCCAAATCTTCGAGTAGAGTTGGGTCACGTCTTCTTCATGCGCTGCAGCGAAGTCTTTGGAGCGACCTGAGTATTCTTCCTCAACGGTGTGCTACGTCAGCGCGCCTGAACATTATACCGATAATCGTGGAATATGTCCCGAAGCCTACTTCTTCGAAATATTCAGGCCCCAACATCCATGTTCAACCATGGCAGACTCTAGCATCTTCATCGTGAAGCAAGTGTCGCCGCTGTACCCTTCGCAAGAGGGGCTATTGGTGCAAGCCTCGGAGCAGATGAGCAGTTGTTTCAAGGTTGAGTCAACAAGCATGCAATGGCTCTTTGCATCAAGGATCTGTGGCAGATATGGCAGATCTCAAGAAAGTGAAGCTTTGCTGCTTTCAAGCGGTACTAGCAGCCCGAAGTAGCACAAAAGGCGGTTTCAAACGCTCGTGACAACATGTGGGCACAGTAACGACCACGGCTTCGGTTTCTCTAGCATGTGAAGAAGCCTAAGCAGCCCCGGTCTGGCCCAGCATACTACAACTTTCTAGGGCTCGTGAGAGCATGAGGAGTATCTCGCGTTCGAAGTTAAAGCCTGGTGCCAAGAAACTGTCCACTTTAGGCAAGCAATGGTTGATCCCCAAAAAACCAAAAGCCTCAGGAGCTTGTAGCTCTCAGATTGGTAGGTGTTGTGGGGGCTGGGAACTGCGGAGGGACATGGGACGATGAAACAGCCTAGACTCCTAGACTCCTAGACCCGTACACCCCAGACTCAGGCTGCACCCTCAACCCCCCGCAAAACCCCAAATCCCTGAACCCCTGAAACCCTGAACCCTGTTTGAAAGTTTTGTCTTGCTCCCGAGGTCGGCGCATCTCATTTCACCGAGGCTCTCATTCCGGGGCGGCTCCTGCATGCCCGAGCACTCGGGGGCCACTCATGGGCAGAATTCGACTAGTGATGGTGGTGACGGGGGTCCTTTATTAGTACAGGTTCGTTTCATGGTTCTGCATATTCTGAGCTGATTTATGTCTCGCTTCTGTAGACTTAGACAGAGGGGATGATGAAAAGGCTCTCTCTTTAGAGAGAGAGTCGAAGACTCGACTGTATGATGCCAGGGCCCGGCCATCGACTTGAAGTCTTCAGAAAAAGACTTTCCTACGCTTGAGAGGTGATTTAGGTGGGGAGGTATAGTGATTGCGATCGATATCTCCTGCGTTCCTCCGTGTGCACTCTCCAGGGCCCTTGATTCAGGGCTTCTTCTCTCTTCGTGCTAGAATCTTGCAAGTTTGGATGAGCGCCCTGGGCGAATTCAAGCTGAACCACGTGTGGAGGAACACGCGAACCCTTCGACCTCCGAGGCCGTCAACTCTCCGTCCTCGATCGTTGCGATCACAGCGCAGGCAGACAGAACACACACTTCGGGTTGGGTTCGGACGCTGTCTCCTGTCTTCTTCTGGACTTGAGGAGCCATGTCCTTAGCACACTTCTTTTGCACTGTCGACCTCTCAGGACTGTGCAAGTTCAGGCCCTTTGCCCGATTTGTGCCTGATGCCTGTGGTTGTTGGTCTTTGCACAAGCTTCAGAGGCAGTGTTGTGTTGGGTGGGGGCCATGCATCATAATCAGAAGCTTAAGCTTCGTATCCTCCCTAAACCCTAAACCCTAAACCCCATACCCTAAACCCTAAACCCAACTTGAGCAGCTTACCGACTCTGGCTCCCTAGCTGCCCCTAACCCTACAAAGTCCATCCAAACCGATGTCTGCGACCCGTTTGACCGTCTGACCCTCAGGTCCTAAGCTTGGGGGCTCCTTATTATAAGTATAGTATCGTGTAATGGGCCCCAGAACCCTATTCTAATTATTGAGGCCCCTGTATTAAGGACCTCCGAACCCTATTCTAATTATTGAGGCCCCTGTATTAAGGACCTCCTATAGTATCATGGGTCTAATTATTGAGGCCCCTGTATTAAGGATCAAGCGCGAGGTTTCAGCCCCTCTCAGCCTCCATGGCAGGCTGTGCTGCAGCGGTATGGGGCCTGGAACTCTACGGAGTTGACCAGGAGCAAATTCCCGGGCCTTGATTTAGGGTTTAGGGTTTAGGGTTTAGGGGGGATCTTCGGAGCTTGTCAGTTGGCTTGGGTCCCGTGTGTTTGCCAGAATGTGCTTTCTTGTCCGGGAGTGGATCATGTATCTGACTGCTTGAAACCAGACATCTAAAGCTAAGACTACTACCCCCCATCTAATTAGTCGTGAAAAGTCCACTGGGACTTAACACCCTCATGCCGCAAGTATTCCTCAAACCCAACAGTAATATTGAGACGACATCAGGCAAGTTATTCCGGCAGCAGGCAGAAAGCTCTCTTCAGGAATCTCTTGCCTAATCTATCTTTTCTGCCAGAAGTGACTCTCAGCTCGGAGCAGCCTGCTGTTTCAACTTCAAGGCATGAAGCCAGATGCCAGACTCCAGACCCTATTTAAAACGTCGCTGCGAGGCGACTTCTTCTTCAAATCCCCAGTGGCTAGCCTCAAGCACCGCAGCCCTACTTCAAATCAGTTTGGTTCAAGCGGGGGGAGTTGTCTCGACGCTCGTACGGTTTGCCAGCATCGCTCATCCTCGCGACTATGGCTTGGGTCGTGAAGAGCAAGTTCACTTTCATCGAGGTAAAGGAGCGCACGCCTTCGCCGACCCGCCCGAAAAGCGTTCCACCGAGATTGAAGGTCGAAGTCAAGAGCATCCAGGACAAGTATCTCACAGAGCTGTTAGGGCGGGCAGCAAATTTGCAACCATTGCCCGCAGTTCCAGCTGCGACTCAACCTTCTCCACCCACCGCTGCCGAAGTGACCGAGACAGCAGTTCCAGAACAGATTGCTGCTGAACGTATTCCCGGGCCCGGCAGCCTAGGTCATCCAGAATTTTGCCGCAGGCCTTGCGTGGTCTTCGCCCGTGGAAACTGTCAAGCTGGTTGGGATTGTCTCTACTGCCATCATGCAGAGCATCGCGACGTGTTTCGCCCGACCAAGCGTCTTCGGGCGAGGTTGCAGCAAGTGAACGTTCCGGGCAGGCTGCTCCTCTTGCGCAATTGCTTGGAGATCAAAGCTGCCAGAATGCCGGATGAGCTTCCTTCTATTCAAGCACTTCGCGACGTGATTGAAGACGCCTGGGCCATTGCTGACCAGCATGCAGCCACGGATGTGCGCTCGATCCAGAGACAGCTGTCCGCGCTACCGATTAGTGCCTTGCTCGGCCACCAGGTGATCGGTAGCTTTAGTCCCGAACTTTACAACTCCATTCAAGCGCAGCTTGATTTGCTCAAGTTGGCCATGCCAGCGCCTGCGTGAGTTGCCGCGGCAACCAACATCAACTCGAGCTAGCACTCTTTGTTCCTTCTTTCTTTGTGTACTAACGGATGTTCAGATGCTTGATGCCACCGAGAAGCAGCAGCCTCAAGCACGTCTGTAGCTAAGCCCAGGCTCTGCCCTCAATACCGGAGGCATGGAGTTCAGATGAGTTAAGGCAGTTAAGGGTTTAGGGGACAGAAAGGGGTCAGCCCCCAGCTATATCGCTCTATCCAGGAGCAATTCGCTACTCTGAAGTTGGCCACTCCAGCGCCTTGACGAGTTGCCGCGGCGACCAGCGTCAACGAGAAAGATTATTATACTACTTTCTCTTTAGCGCTCCGTCTGATGGCAGCTCACCAGACCGCCACAAACCCGCAGCCTCAAGGTCGAAACACAAGCGCCTTGGCCCTGAACACGAAAGGCATGGAAGTGTAGACGAGCTTTGGGTTTTGGGGATGACGGTGAGCGCCGAACCAATCTTTCAAGAGTTTTTCTCTCGGGGCAGGTTTTGATGCACCCCACCGATCCGGGCAGGAGACTTTTCTCCTGGAACGGTTTGCTCTCCAGACAGGGGTCTCCATCGAAATATGCTGGCATGTTGGGATGCCGGGATGCCTGTAGACATGTTAGCCGCCATCAGCCCCCCAATAAATTGAAGTGTTGTGAGAACCGGTGTGAAGGTCTTCCCAGCTGCAGCGGCCCATTTCAAGGAGCTGAGCTCCGTCTACACCTTCCGAAGCCATGCTTGGCCCTTCCTAAGCTTGCAGCTTGTGGTTGAAGCCTGCTTGACAAGGATTCCCTTGCAGGGTCTGAGAGGTGTTCTCGAAGCGTGACGTTGCAGAATCAAACTGTGCTGAAGAGGCCAATGTCAAGCAGATCTCACATCACGGCGTCTTGCTCTTTTCTGAAGCACATGTTCTGCGCTTTTCTGCAGAAGCGGTCCGGGCAGTAGTGAGAAGTGAAGACGGTGAACTGAAGACGATCGATTCTTGGAAACTCAGAAGCAAGTGCCGAAACCCAGCCCGCAGAAGGAAAGTGCACAGTGATTTGTTCGCTGGCGAATCATCGAAGTTGCGAGCACCGCCTCTACCCAGCCGTGAGCCCTAAGCTTTCAAAATCCTTCTGTCAAAAGTAAGCTCTGCCTGAGGCAGGGACATAAGCAAGGTGCAGAAGCCAATGGCAAACTAAAAACTCACACCCTGCCATCTGTGATGATGCTCTCAACCTTCGTAGTATTCATGTTTTTGAAGCACATCCGCTCACTTTTCTGCAGCAGCGGTCCGCGCAGTAGCGAGCACGGGGTGAACGGAAGATGATAGATTCTTGGAGCCTTAGACGCAAGCGCCGAGACTCAGCTCGCAGAAAGAAAGTGCACGGTGATTTGTCATATCGAGACGTGCTGGCGAATTATCGAAGTTGTGAGCGCCACCTCTGCCCAGCCCTGAGCCCTAAGCTTTCAAAATCCGTGTGTCAAAAGTAAGTTCTGCCTGAGGCAGGGACATAAGCAAACTGCAGAAGCTAACGGCAAACTAAAAACTCACACCCTGCCATCTGTGATGATGCTCTCAACCTTCGTAGTATTCGTGTTTTTGAAGCACATCCGCTCACTTTTCTGCAGCAGCGGTCCGCGCAGTAGCGAGCACGGGGTGAACGGAAGATGATAGATTCTTGGAGCCTTAGACGCTTGCGCCGAGACTCAGCTCGCAGAAGGAAAGTGCACGGTGATTTGTTAAATCGAGACGTGCTGGCGAATTATCGAAGTTGTGAGCGCCACCTCTAACCAGCCGTAAGCCCTACGCCTTCTGTCGAAAGTTATTTCCAAGGAAGGGACAAAGGTGCATAATCAAGTGCAGAAGCCAATCTCAAACTCAAGTCTCATATCATGCTATGTGTGATGATGCTTAGGCTTGAGAAGTGGGACACCTCTAGACCTGTTAGGCCTTCCCGAGATGTCCGAACCGGCGTGCATTGCTCCACTGCATCGCAATGCCCATTACCAGCTAAAGGAACTGCATGTTCCGGAGCCGTGCGAGCGTGGCATTTGGGGCTTCAGAGTCTAGGGAGGGGTGGTTGCAAAGGATTTGGTGGTGTTCGCGAAGCATGCGCCTGCATAACTACCTGTTCTGGAGCACTCAGGGTCAACATCAAGGCTCATGCCATGCCATCTGTGGTGGTGCCAGCAACTTTAAGCACATCTCGCTCACCTTTCTGCAGCAGAGGTCCGTGCATGGGCGAGAACCGATAACAGGGTCGTAGAAACTGTTCCCCTTGACGCGTGTCGTGTTGCGCAGACCCAGCTTGCAGAAGGACAGTGCGACCTGCTTTATGAGTCCGACTCAGGTGACTGCCACACATCGGCAAGTCACTTCGTGCAAGCTTCCTGTAAAGCGACAGAGATTGCCGAAGTTGGACCACGTGATATCGCAGTCTGATCGGTGAACACAGTCGGGCGCAGCCTCTGCCTACTGTGAGCAGTCTTTGTCTTGGCTGAGGCATTGTCGCATTGCGTTTGCCGTGCAATTTTCAAGCGGACGAAGTGGTTGTTGTTGATGATGATGATGAGGATGATGATGATGATGATGATGATGAGGTGTCAGCGCTAGGAGTACAAGCACTGTAAATACGAACTCGTCAACCGAACCATGGTGAAGTACTCGGTGCAATAATGGGCAGCTCTGAGCACATAGTGTAGAGAAGCAGGTGTCCAGTCTGGCAGCCCCGTGTAGATGCCAAACCCGTTTCAGATGCACATGTCCCTAAGCTTCCAACAATGAAGCACTAACGCCCTAAACCCTAAACCTTCCCATAAACCCGATGAGTCGTTTTCTCGGATCCCGTAAACCTTAGATCCCAAGCCGGGCTTAAGCACAAAGCTTTGCAGAAGCCAAGCTTCGAAGGAGAGACAAGGATCGGTCCTTTCACTTCTCCTTGCGGGATGCTCGCGAGGTGGTCTTGGGCTGCGGTTTACAGAGTTTCGGGCGTAGGATCAGGAGTAGGGTTCAGGTTTTGGAGGTTTAGCCATTTTCGGTTTGGGCTGCTTGCATCCGGTCAACTGTCTCTTGGGGTACAATGCTACGAGCTAAACTCCAAACTCTAAGTGCACGGCTTGTGAATCTTCAAGAGGGCTTTCTGGAAGCTTGTTGTTCGCCCGTGGGTCTTACTTGTGGCTGTATGTTGTTCAAAGTACCACCTGAGCAGCTTGCTGCTTAAACCTTTGACCACAACCTGACATGGAGTTCTTAGACCTTAAACCCCAACTCTTCCAGATGAGCGCGGCGTGGTCCACAACCCGACACCCCGGCATCATGCCGCCCAAGACGTGCCGAAATCCTGGAGACTCACAAGCTTTCCGGGAAGATCGAAGAGCGTGAACAGGCTATATGGGTGGTTGTCATAAAATTATGGTCCCTTTTTGGGTCCTTATTATAATACGGCACCTATTATTTAGGGTACCCCAAAAGGGACCATAATTTTGACAACTACCCATGTCTGGCGTCGGGGCTTTGCCAATTGCCAAAGTGTTAAAGTTGAACAGTTGGATATGTGTCCAAATGATCGGCTACACTGAGAATCGAGACGTCATGTAGGATTCAGTAGGGCATTCAGTAGGGCTGGAATCTTAGGCCGTTTCTGAGGCCCGTCCTGGATGTCATGCGAAGTTTTCACGACAATTGGAATATTCACAACTACAGCTGTTCTGTGTTTGTAGTATAAGGGGTTTCTTGATGTTTCTGCCTCTGTTCTAACAAGTTCTGTCAGTCCCAACAATACAGGTTCAATACAGCCCCAGCGACGTTCCTTTCCACTTCCATAACTTTCATACGAAAGAAGCATGATAATTCCTTGGCGCGCCAGGGACGCTGGAGAGAATGCCACCCTCTGGCACAAACAGATGCGACAGCAGAAGATCCTGATCACGATTGGGAGTCCAACTGCTACCAGGCAGCGGGGCTTCGAGATTTTCGTCTTAGCTTGTCATGTTGACACCCATGTCCCTGCAGTGTTACATAGGCGCCTCAATTATTGCCACTATACTTATAGTGTAAGAGCCTCCAGAACCCATTCCAACTACTAGGGCCCCTATGTTGTCTGGAAGGGCGGGCTTTCGCAGGCACTTCTCTAGAAGCGAAGTAGCTGAACTGCGAAAGCGTCATGCCATGCCAGGCCACCACTCACACGATCTACCTGGATGATACGCTACAGTGGACCTTCGGCCGAAACAGTTGTCAGCATCGCTACCTTCAACGCTGAACCGGTCAAAAACCACACGTCTCTCTGGTTCGTGGGACCACCAGATTCGACTGCAGTTCAGTCTAGAACTAGAAGTCACCGACTATTCCAGACACTTCAACCTGCATCTCTGAGGCTCGTGGTGGTTTCCACACCTGCAGCTGTCAGAAGCTGAGTCTGAAATGCTGCTTCCACTCTCGTCGCAAGACTTGCCTGGGCACCCCTCCTGTTCGAGCGTGCGATGAAGCATGGCCACAGAAGCAAATATCCCATCCCACAAGACTCCTCTGGAAGCTCTAGACATATGAAGCTCTAGACATATGTACGAAACGATCTTGAAGACGAGGCCTTCAGCAAGTTCCATGTGGACAAAGCCCGGGGCTTGCCACTCCCAGCTGAGCACGCCATCGAGGTTAGTTTGTCGTCCAGGTCTGAAAGCCCGAGTTCAGTTAATCGGCTTTGGCACAAAGGTATACGGAATAATACTGACATTCTGCTGTGGAGGTTCTCCAAGGCCGTAAATCCGTGAACATCCCAGGCCCCTTACTCCTGAGATGCCCCAGGCCTTAGTCAGCCCAACACACAGACACAAGGCCGCGCAAAGGAATGGACCCCTGAACTCGCCCACCGGCCCATATGAGCCCCCACTCCCCCTTCCCTGCACTTTGTCGCCGTCATTCTATTCATTGAGGCCAACCGTGGCCCCCTTCACAGCCTTGCAATTCTCAACCTGCGTTGTGTTAACGGTCGTCCCGAAAATAGCACCCTAATGGTCAGAAACCCACCAATCTTGACGCACTTCCCAGAGAGTTGAAACTCACGAATCTTGACGCAATTTCCAGAGAGTGACTGTCGCCAAGGCGATCCAAGTGGAACTTGAGGCAGAGAAGCCATACAGTTCGTGTTTTTTTTGAAATCCTTCATTTACTTAGTCCCCAAAGCTATGGGAATTGTTAACATGCAGAATCTACACAGTACACGTTCTTGTCTTTGTTTGTCTTGCTTCTGGTCTTGCTGGAGATATATCCAGAGTGTTTTGGAGTTGGTCCTAACCCAGCCAAACTAGTGTTGAGGCTTGCAGGTTTTGTTTGGGTTGTTGAGAAACTCAGGGTCTTCTGGTTACAAGAAAGCCAAGTATCGATTGCAGATTCAATTGAGACTTTCACGCGCTAGCAGGGTATCGGCTGCGGTAAGCCACATCGGTCGGGGCGATGAAGTGGTTTAAGAAGAGGCACTTGGTCAGACCGGTTTCCGCTGCGGCACAGAGATCCCGATGCGCGTGCACAGCACCACCCCGATCCCGAGGCATCCTGCATTGCAACTACTAGGCCCCAAGCCCTAAATCCGAGAATCCTGAACCCCGCAGCCTTCTCACCGCGGAGCGGAAAAGGTTCGGCTAAAACAGCACCTAAACCCTAAGCCCTTATGGCCCCACACCCCAAACACTCCCGAAACCCTAAACCCCCAGCTTTGCAGGTGAAGAGAGAGCACCATGAAGCCGAAGGTAAGCAGTGGTCGTTCTGGCATGTCGCCCGGGCTTCGGAACCCCCAGGGTTCAGAAGTTTCAAGCCCCAGGAGGAACTGGGGATCAGGGCCGTTGTCTTCAAGTGTAGTACAGGTTTGGTGTATTCTACTGCAATTACATATATGTAGAGGGACTAGGCTTTCTATCCTGATTGATTCGGGTAGGTTTTTTGTTCTGTTTACAGATAGGAGAAACCTCAGCTGACGGTACCTGCCTTTGCTCCTCCCCGCAGATGGTATTATTCTCATAGACAAAATAGCCGAAGTGCACGCGTAAGAACCCTTGAATTAGACGGCTCAGTCATGTTGGAGCCCATAAAGATGTAGCGAATCCTGTCTCGTCGTCAAAGCTTGCCCACCTCGCCAGGGACACCCTCATTGAGAGTGCTTTTCTCGGCGTGCTCGCATCGGCGGCTGCCCCGGGGTGGTTTTCGTGTGAGGTCGAAGGGCTTTAGCTACTGAGATGCCTGGCCCTTGATGGGCAGGCAAGCGGTCCCTGTCAGATTACGCAGACACTGGACATCCAGTATTATAGGAGACTCACAGGATATTTATGGCTCTGGCATGTTGAGTGTTGCCGCAGTTTTGCATTCCAGGCCGGTGTGATGTTATTTATCGAACATGACACCGGCCTGGAGGCATCCGAGCACCGTCCGGATGCAAGAACGCCGCAGCCCTCCAGACTCTGATGTCAACATGCCCGGTCCTGTGGGAAACAACTGCTACGAGGCTCGGGTCCCCAGAAAAGGCTGAGCTCCGAACACACCGAAACCGAAACCCCAAGAAACCCCAAGAAACCCTTAGAAAGCCGAAGAGCCTCTTAAATCACGCCTGAACCTTAAAGAAGCTTGAGCTCGTTGTACAGGCGGTCGTGGTGATCATGGGTCTGGGCAGTGGCCTTGGAACCTTCTGGTTGTGTCGGCAGAGATCATCCCAGCAAAGTTCTGTAAAGGAGGGGCCATTTCTAGGGTGTTCAGGGTCTATGAGCAGTTCAAGAGTTCGTGGTCTTCTTAAACTCAGCAACAGTATATAGCATGTCAGGATTTCAGGCCTCAACACAATAGTTACATACTCCTACTTGGGCATCTGTTCCTAAGTTTGGGTGTATTGGGCTCTCTAGGAAAGTGAGTGAATAGACCTTTTCTGTTGGGGCGCACTTTAACCCCTCTGGCTAAAGTGTTCAGGTGGAGCTTCTATTTTGTTGCCTTGGAAGATGCTCTTAGGGTTTCTGGGTTACACCCTCCCTCCTGCGTCTTGCTGCGCACTTTCGATCATGTTTCGGGCCTCCGACATCCCATAGCCGAATGCATTCAAACGAAAACCCTTTTCGGAAAGTCGATCTGTAAAGCGCCCACGTGCAGAGCTCCACTGTCACAGTAATCTGTTGTATATATAATATGAAACACAATACTTTATTGATCTATGATATCAACCGCCCTTTGCAGAAAAGTTGAACCAGTTACGAGCTGCTGGGTCTTGCGCCCACTACGCGGGCTAAGCAAGCTGATGCGTCGGCCCGGGCCTTGGCGAATGTGGTCATAGCGCGTCGCTTCAGGCATCTCAGTTCTTGTAACTTGTTCACAGCGCCAACGGCTCTTCGCTCTTGGGGAGGCATTCAATTATCTAGATCATGCTCATAGAAGCCCGGTTGCTGCCATGCAGATCTTTCTCTATCTCTCACTCGTTCTGGATCTTGACTCATGACCATTCAACCCCTCTCCCACGGAACACACAATGTCAGAGTACATCTTGCAGCTTTCACTGCTTCAGGTGGTATGTTTGCTGTTCTGATAGGTCCTCTAGACAGCCGGATCGATCCAAGCTGCATTGAAGCGTGTGGAGCAGCTGAGCACTGTGTTCAAAGCAGGGGGCTCTAGGTGGATAAGTAGCATGGGCCTCAGCCCGAAAGATCAACAGCACAGACCCTGAACCCTAAACCCCAAGCCCTTAACCCCAAACCCCTGAGCCCTAAACCCCAAGCCCTTAACCCTAAACCCCTGAACCCTAAACCCCAAACCCTGAACCCTAAACCCTAAACCCCTGAACCCTAAACCCCCAAAACCCTTAACCCTCAACCCTGTCGTCGTCCGCAAGCGAGGCTCACCCAACTTGACTTCGCCCATGACTCTGAGGAGTGCGCTCCTCAGACCTGGGATCCGAGGTAGGGTTTAGGGTTTAGGGTTTAGGGTTTAGGGTTTAGGGTTTAGGGTTTAGGGTTTAGGGATCTACGAAGCGCGGAAGCCTGAAGGATTACACGTACTTCTCCTTAGGCCCCTTGTTTTTTTACGAAAGCATCATCATAGCACAGTGTACCCCGAAACCCTCTAGCGCCGGGGTGAAGGAGGCTGTCCGGATTCCCGGGGGTTGGAAGCATCAGATAAATGGTCCTAAGTGCAGCTAGTTCAGGTTGCCGAGCGGCCGAGACATTGCTGTCCGAAAGGCATTCCTTGTTGCGCATAGCTGGAGAAGGGAGGCAGATCCCTGGCTCTGAACTCGACAGCCTCAAAGGGTGCAGGTAGGATGAAGGATCCCTTAAGTAAGGACTGTCACTGGGTTTCCCCCGACGCAACCTTTATCCACCTTTGCAGCCTTTTGATTCAAACAAAAGCAGTCCTGGACCAGTGCATTAGAAGCACCCTAAACCCTAAACCCTAAACCCTAAACCTGAAAGGAGCCCATGGAAGATCTTTAAGGAACCCGAAGCCCTGAGCCGCAGGCGCCATGGCAACCTGTAAAGAAGCACCCTAAAGCCTACTTAAAGGATCATGGGACTTAGTAAGTAGGGTTATAACTAAGGTAACCATACTTATAACCCCATTTAATGGACTTATAACCCTACTCAATTACTTAGTCCCATGATCCTCCAAGTAACATCCCAGCACCCTAAAGCCCTAAACCGTAAACCCTAGAAGCAACCAGAGATCACCTATCGCATAGTGCATCCCTTAAAGGGGACCCGATGATCGAACCCTATAGTACCCTGTAAAGGAACCAGAGAAGCCCGAAGATCAGGCACAAACCCTAAACCAAAAACTACCCTAAACCCAAAACCCTAAACCCTAAACCCTAAAGCCCCAAAGCCCTTTAAAGGAGCCCGAAACGCTCCGAAGATCAGGTACAGGAAGCTTCAAGATGGCGAGCCGAGCCACATCTGGGAGGTGGACTCCCTGCCGGGACCTCTGTTGGGTTTAGGGCTTGGGGTTTAGGGGGGTTTCGGGTTTAGGGGTGTAGGGTTCGGGTTTTTGATGCATCAAAAAACCCGATTTAGGGGGGTTTCGGGTTTAGGGGTGTAGGGTTTTAGGGTACCCGATCTTCTAGGTGATATGGGGAGCTTGTTGGGAAGACGGTCATGCTGCAGGTGTTTCTTGGAGGGTTGCTCTCAGGGTTTCTGGAAGGGGTTCAGAGTTTTTCTGCGGAACCTTTGTCTTGTCACGAGAGCTAGCTCCGTGGAGCTTGCGGGGGCTGCAAATTTACCATGCACCTCAGTAGTGATGAACCTATTGTGCAGTTTGTTCATCGATGTTGCTGGACTTCAGCACGTTATGATACATTATGTCTAAGATATCTACGCAGGTTTAGCTCGACGACCTGGCAGGATTCTGTCAAGCACCATGGCCCATGGCAAGTGCGTTTGTTACCTACGCATGCTTAGGGTGTCGACCTGGAAGATGCACGCACCACGGCTCTTGCATCTGCTTGTTTACGCCCGAGTGTGTGGATGTGACAAGTTTCAAAAATCACCTTGCGCTTTGGAACCTGCACGCAAAAACGCAAGAGCTCTGTCAAACCTGTCGGTTTGTTTGCCCTAGCTGCTAGCTTTCGCGGCTCCCTTCTCAAGTAAAAATATTTTTCGGGACCCGTCGTGGGTGGGAATATCGGACTGGCTGGTAAGGTTTCGTCCTCGTTTTGCCATGCAGCTACGGCACACATGCAGCGCATTTGCCCTGCGGCAGAATGCTGTTGTGACTCCAGGATCCGTGGCACGCTGAAGCAGCAATCAGTTGCTGCGAGTCACGATCGTTGGTTCGTAAACCCCGAAACCCTTAAGCATTCACCGAACCCTTGTTGGAGCCCTGGCAAGAACCCGTAGTTTTCTCTCTTTTTTAACCCTTGCCTGCTCCTGGGTCTGTTCTGATTTGCACGTAGCGCCTGCCGAGGAAAGACGGCTTCTGGAGACTTTCCCGCAGCATTGAGGCACCCTCCGTTTGAGGGTGTAAGGATGGTACAAGATTTAGGGGAGATGTCGGCGTTTTTCCTTTCGGCATGGGACGTCGCAGCCTCATCCACTGTCTGCCTAGCTTCCATGGCCGCTCTAAAACAGTTTGTGAGCGGAGCCGAGATCCCAAAGGTTGCAGTCTCATGGCCCCCCAATGAGCAAAGAGCCTACTTACAGGTATCAGGTAAGTTCTGCAAGTCATAAGGCTTGGACACGGCATCCCTTTCGGGGTATCCTCCACAACGACTAGATTACGCAGCCCAACTCGGAAGTGTCCTGATCCTTCAGAGAGCGGCCGCAGGGCCCCCCTTGGCGCCAAGTTCGGAGGTGTTTGCTCGCTTCGTGCCCGACTCTGTGGTGCGACGGCTCATCACAGGGGACGACAAGGCATCTCGCCGGGCCCTTGGCCCTTTCGGAAGTCTCGGGCTTGGAGAACTGTTGGGAGATCGTCGCCAGACGGTGGGAGTTTGCACTTTTGATTGAGGGTCGGGCCTCTTTGGCTTAAGGCTAATGCAACATAATGCAACTGTGAAGGACGCCTTGTTACGCCTGTCTCATCTACCAGCCTTGCACAAGGCTCCTAGAGTCTGGGCGGATCGTTCACTCTGCCTGCAGCATACAGTCTTGTCATAGTGCTGTCCGCGCAAAGATCCAAGCGACGTGGGCAACAGCCCAAGGCCATACATGGGCCCGGACGGCTCGATCTCCCGCAGCTGCCTTCTGTAGGGTGCTCCTCGCTTTCTCGGCCCAGGTCTTCACGTGCTCAGGAAGAACGTCTGTGGCTCAAGGGTTCGAGTCGACAGCCCCGGCGGCTTTCAGGAAGGACTCTTGAGGGTAGACCTTCATCTGACAGTCATGGATCGTACTAGGCAGGCTTGGCATAGTCACAGCAACAACATCAAGCATATCTTTCGTAAGCCCTAAACCCTTAACCGTCGCGTCCTCGGTGTTTTTGTGTCGGGCTACCCGACCAAGGTGTCGATCATGTTCTCGGACGTCCGAGTGCCCTGGCAGCAGTGGCCGTGGTTTTGGCTTTTAGGGGTTAGGCTTAGGTTTTAGCTGCTTGGGAGGTGCCAACATAAGGGTCGAAATAAGTAGAACTAAACTTCCGTAAGTCTCCGCGCAATTGCCCTGCAATATACCCCCAACACCCTATGCTAATTGTTAGGTTCCGTACATTAAAGCCCTACGTTATAGATGCTGTTGTCCTCACTACCCCACCCACTTCGGCCAAGGACTTCACGAGCATTTCTGAAGAGCTAAAACAGGACGGGAGTCGCAGCAAGTGCTCCTCGTTCTGCTTGTGCCATTGCCACCCAAAGCCCTAAAACCTATACCCCAAACCCAAAACTCTACACCCCAAGCCCTATGCCATACCCCGTACCCGAAACCCTAGAGCCTAAACCGTCGCGCTTGCTGCGCTCCATCCCGTTGCGGTCTAGGAAAGGCTGCAGAGCTCCCGAGATCTGGAAGGTCCTTGCGATTGCTCCATGCCTGTATGTAACTTAGGAGCAGTTCGACTTAGTATCCCCTTGTAATTATAAGTCCCCATATAAGAATCCTGTTACTATAACATGTTCTAACTATCAAGGCCTGTATTACCGTCGTCAGGATCATATGGCAGGAATCCGAAATCCGAAAACGAGCCAAGACTGTCTTGAAGCCCTGTGTATTCAGCCTGGCCGGATGCTTGCACCCAAATCCGAAAGGAGGGGCTCCTTCCCGAAATCCCGAACAGAGGGGGAGTTTAGAAGTGCTTTGCAGCCCAGAGAGGATGACTTGATCATGCTCCTGACGGTGTATCTCACAGGCCTGTGCCGAAGGGAGGCTCTTGTTTGAGGTTCGGAGCTTGATAGCAGGTACGAGTTCTGCTGCATTGCTTTCCGTCCTGAGCCGGTGCTTAGATTCAGATCATGTGACTGAGCAGTTTAGACATTGTGGGACAGATCTTCACCTTGCGCGGAGAGTTGAAGACAAGCGGCACCCGCTTCGTTCATGCGGTGCCAGGGGGACGGCCTAACCCCTGATGTGCTTAGAGTCGGACGCTGGCCTTTAGGGTTTCATGGCCCAGGCAATACGTGTCCACTGCCTGAGTTGCCATGATTCTGGCGCTTTCTCGCTTCCAGCTCTCCTTCCTGCAGCACTGTAGGGTAGCAGTTTGCCGGATTATGGGAGAGTTGCTGGCAAGAGTCGTGGGACATCTTTCGACGCTTGCCATGCTGCAGAGGCATGACCCGAGTGATTGAGCCCGGCACTTAGTACGACAGGCTGTCAAAGGTCAGTTGAACTGCTCTTCCGACAGTATTTGTCAACCCGATAGTGGTCATAACCTTTATAGTTATAGTAGTGTACCAGCGCGTTGGCAACCAGCTGAGGTGGGTCCTGCGGCAGGGGTTTAGAAGATGGGATGCAAAGTTGAACCACAGAAACATGCTGAGAGTGTCTTTCTGCCGGTCATCTGTCTGAGTGTATGCGAAGACGTGCCATCTTTAGAGGATTTCGGGCACTCTGAGCTATGCTACGCACTGGTGATGCCGTTCCGTCTTATCGGGAACGCCCCAAGAAAGGTCCTACCAGGGCGTAGTGGGCGAGATCCTTGGCGATGGGATCCTGGCATTTTGGAACACACCAGATGCGCCTCCGGCTGATTTCGACTTCAGGGACTCTTCCTGCGCTCAACTGCCAGCTCCCAGATTTGAAAGGCACAGTCTAGGCTTGAGTCTGAAGCTATGAAGCACGTACAGGCAATTAACAGCACTTCAACTTGAATCCATGATTCCGTGATGCTATCTACTGCTTCGTCGTTGATCTGTCATGGATGTTGTCTTGTACTTCGGACAGACAGCCCCTTGCAGAAGCCTCAGAGTAGCTACAGATCGTGTATGTAGCCGAGCCCCAACACCAAAGCTCTCGGTTGTCAGACTCCTCAACCTACTGAAACACCGAAGCTTGTACAACTCAGTCACGCCAGGATGTGGCACAGCATGCTGCCAAAGCTTGTAGCGCTGCCCTGGCTCAGCAGCAGGCAGTCGGGTTTGGAATGACTGGCTGCTTCCTTCGACTAGCCGTCGTTTCGGTGTAGATGACGACATCAATGTGGCATGTCCTGCATGGTGGACTGCATCCTTCGCACGATGCTGCTTCCAATTTGTGCTACTGTGGGTTTGATTTGTTGCGGGGAGCTGCCATTGCCCCAAGCAGCCAGAGACCAAAAATCTCAATCCTTGCCTACTATCCACCTCAGCTTCAGCCTTCGTCTTCACAGCTTCACAGCCTCCACATTGGTCGAAGGCACATGACCCTCGCATGGTGCAAGATCAGACACGGACGCGAGCTGTGTCCGGAGTGTTGCCAACGACAAGTAGTTCACTTCAGCCCGCAGAGCACAGGTCCGGAGGGGATTGGTTAACGGTGTGCGTCTTGCCTCTGTGAAGTTGAGGCTTCGGCGTTTTGAAGTCTGGAAAGATGCGAGGCTCTCATCCAGCTGAACGAGGAGTTCAAAAAGATGGGCCTGCCATCACTCTCCATCCGGATCGGCATACACACGGGGGTCGGATTCCTAGTTGTTGGCAGCTTGAGCCACAAGGCTTGCCAGGGGTCCTTGTCGACTTGCCGCGTCGCCGTGCAGCAGAGAGGGACATGCTGAAACTGGAGCCCCACAGAAAGTCTAGCGGGAACACTTGATGAGCGGGCTTTTACGAACGAGCGCAAGAAATCGAGCGAGAACGGGCTGTCAAGTTCTCACAAAGGGGCCGGGGCACATGAATATGGTGCAGGATGATAGCATGGGCAACATACCGCCTACATACGTTGTACATAGCTGGTGGCAGACATTCAGGAAGTGTTGACCGGCAACATCGGCTGTCTCTCCGGAAAGACGCTTTGCTGAATTTATATGTTGCGCCTAGTCCTTGGCCCGATGATCAATGCCGCTGACATTGACATGTCGGTTTGGACGGAATCCGGTCACGAACAGTCTTGAAAGCTGGGATGCCAAGTAACTTAGATCTGTGTCTGTTCGTAGTTCAGGCAGTATGAAGCCTCGGCGTCTAGGTCTAGGTACGGTTCCAATTGATCTGTGTTTGGACCCCGGGCCTCCCCACATTCTCCGAGCACCTGAAAAAGCTAAAATCCATCTACAACCGGAACATCTCTATTCCCTAAGCTCCAAGACCCTAAGCCCCAAGTCCAGGATGAAGTTTGGCTGCATGGGTGATCCGGTCAACCTCGCTGGGCTCCCGGCCTGACCAGAAGCACACGCACCGTGGCACTTCACCCATCTAGCCCACATCGGCTGCACACACCCACAAACAAAGGCAGATGGTTTCGGGCATCGCAGGGTGATGATGACTCCTTTCGACCCGAACTCCCAGACTCCCAGGGTCTTCCAGACGACCTCTTGAATTTCAAGGGGTCTGAAGCCTGGAATCCCCAAGACGGCCACGCAAAACATACCCAAGCCGGCCCTAAACCCCTGAACCCTACACCTTACACACTAACACCACTAAGCCGTATACCCCAAACCCCAACTCGCCCTCAATTCGGGCAAAAGCCCCGGCAAACCTCAGGCCAGCCGCTTGGAGGGCCTCTGCAAAACCTATGGGGCCGGATCCCCAGGAGAAGGGGGAGTTGATAACGCGTGGGCCTGATGACTCGAGTAGGGTTGTGGGGCACAGTAGAAGACGAACATGGGATAGTGCTGCCAGTTTTCAAGGTTGTTTACTACCTTCTCAAATCAGACTGGCTTGCCTGCTGGCCAAGCTGCTAAGATCTTGGGGTAGTTCAGCCTGCTTTGTCCCATCTTCGTTGTAGTCGCTGACTCTCCACACTCGACGCTGGGACGTCGGGGTAGCATGGCGAGGAGCATCTCGGACGGCCAGTACAGGGTTGCGTGCACAAGCACGATTGCTAAAGGCAGCAGGCTTCGCTATGCTCCCCTCTGAACTGGCCACAGAGGCAGCCTGGATGCACATCGCATTTGCACAGTCTGACTTCGCTCAGGCTGCTCTTTGTCAGATAGCAGAATATCCAGGTGAGCATTGGAGTCACATCGTCTCGGCCGAGCCAAAAACACTGGAACAACCCCCGGCCCAGCCCCAGGCCCTAGCCCTTAATCCCTCAAGACCCGAAGCCCAACAAGACTTTCAAGGCCGAAGCCCTGCACCCTCAAAACCCCGATACCCTTATAGCATCCTTATAAAATCCCTGACATAGACACTGCTTACCCTCGAAGCAAGACTTCAAACGCGATTCGCCATTTGACTTGAGGTTGGCATCCTCTGCTCAGAGGTGACGAAGTCACAGCTGCCTGAGGTCGGGCCCCAAGGGTTCCTTTTGTAAAAAACATTTGAAGGTTTAGGGTTTAGGGTGTAGGGTTCCAAGGGTCCTACTTACTAAGTCAGTTTATTCTGTCCCTAGTGAAACATGTATAATTAGGTGTATTATCGGCTAATGCATAGTGCCTGAAGGTTCGGGAAAGGTTGGGCGCAGTGTCATTGTGACGTGGTTTGCGGTAACACACAAGCTGAGACTGAGTCCTTACGCAGGAGGTTTTGTCGGGCGTTGCATCTTGGGTGTTCAGATTTTGGAGTTATTTCTCAACGGCAAGAGGCCTCGAAACTAAAGCAGTTCGAAATCTCCCCTAAACCCTAAACCCCACCAAACCCTTAATCCTAAATCATCCGTGTTCTTCCTTCGAGTGGTTGTAACGCAGGAGTCAAGCTTTCCACCCGACATTCTGGTATCTGTTGACTTGACCAGCAGGACCTGGGCACGTGATAGTTAGACCGTTAGACCTTCCATGTTGTCAGAGTTCTAAGGAGGATGGCTTCGTCTGCCGCAAACTGGACCTGGTCCAGGCCCGTGATTGCGTCGCAGTCCGGTGCATGTAAATCGATGTGCCGACAGGTGTCAGTTATCAGTATTTGCATTAGTACTAGTGACCTAGTGTTCCAAGCATTTCGCATCCAGTTGTTGCAAGCAGCACGTCACTCCAGAATTCAACCGAGCTGTGTCGGACCGTCTACTACAGGAGGGTGCAGGAGCAGGGTAGATACTACTGCAGTGTGAATATGATATAGGTAATATTATTACTGTGACTTTTCTATTGCCATCACCAGTACTATTTGTGTTATGTGACGCAGCAACTCTGGCGAAGCTGTGGGTTACACGGATTTCTGGGGGCCGAAGCAGAGCTGCCAGGAAGAACCGAGAAATACCGCGAAGTCATGCTTCGTCTTTGGTTGCTAGTGCGAGGTGAAGGGCAAGAAAGAGCCGACGATCATTTATGAGGCCCGGGCGACACCATGCACGCAATTGGAAGTCCGGGTGTGCAAAGTACATCGCGAGCCGTAAATCCAAGCAGTGCTACGCACCGCCACTCTCGACTAAACTCCGAGCATCCGGACTTCTGCACGAACGACGTCAGAAAATCTTGCCAAGCCAGGTCATTGGGCGTCAGCCTCCGCGAAAAGCACCTGACTCAGCCTCTGCCTTGCTGTTTTGCGCCTTGAATCACGTTGATTCTTGAGCTTGTCAACTTGTCTTTACGCTGATACCTCCCAAATGCCCTAAAGCCAAAACTCCTAAAGCCCTAAATCCTTGAGAACCCTAAGCCCCTAAAGCCCTAAGCAAGGCGGGGGCGAGTAAGCCGACCTCCCCGGTGAACCTCATCCCAGCCTCGCCTGAGTCTCAGACTTTGAAAGGGTGGCTAAAAAAATGGGGCTTAAAGACGGCTTTTGTCGGCTTTCTTCTTTGAGATTTTAGAGTTTGATAGGTTTCTTTAGAGTGTCATGGGTTTTGTTGTGTAGGGTGTCTATGGGGCTTTGTAGATTTGTCTCTAGGCGTGGGCTCATGCGTGGTTGTTGATGATAAAGGCAGCCTTGAAAGCAGCTAATGTAGGGACCTGAATGTTGGAGTCAGCTTTTTGTGGCCACTTTCTGGTGATTTTTCTGCATTACTGGATGACTGGCGTAAGGAGCTCAAAGGAACACTATTTGGTCAGGCTTCTTTCATCGTGAAGGTACCAGCGAAACAACTCAAGAGCGAAGCACGGTAGCATGAGAGGAGTGAGTAATAGTGGTATATAGGTGTCCCGTGCTTGGGGGATCCTTCTTTTTCTGATCCCAGATCCGCACAGCCAAGGGAGCTAGGGGATCGTCCAACGTTGGCAGGTTTTGGGGGTTTTGGAGCCTCTGATCGGGGTTTGACATAGCTGCGGAGAAGGAAAGCCTGTGAGTCCGGGATGCTCTCGTCGGATCGGAGACTTCCGATGCCCACACCCTAAACCCTAAACCCTAAACCCTAAACCCACACATGTAGGAGTTTTGCGTTTTTGTCCGAGTGGAGGGCATAGAGGTGATGTAGCTTTCTGGGTCTCATCTCGGGGCTGGGAGTCGGTTGCAGGGTGCAGTGTAGGCTCGGATCCCGCGGTTTTAGACCTAAAGACCCAACTGGTTCAGAGCCTGCCGCGGCCTGCAGGCCCTCTCTCCTAGACCGCTCTCCTAGACGGAGCAGAGGTGATCGGCGACTAGAGACGGATTCTCAGAGGGCTGGTCTTTGTAAAGGAGACAGCATGACGGCTGCTTGTTTGGATTCACGTTTTCCTCAGAAGTGCAGTTCGCACGTCTTGGAACGCCGGAATGATGTCCAGTCCGCGACGTCATCATGGGGACGGCAAGAGCAGACTCTACTGGTTTGCACAACGTTTCGAAGCACTCTTCGCTTCCTGTTCATCGGAAGGTTAAAATTTGCGAAACTCTGGGATGAATCCAAACTGATGTATGGCTTCAGTTGTTTATGTCTTTCTGCAGCCGAATGTCGACGCTTGAATCGCTGTCTGCGTCGTATCGCTGGCATGTCACCTTTTGTATTTCCTGTGTTCCATTCGCGGCTGCTTTGAATAGGGCACGCTGCAAAGCCGCTTCCTCCATTCGAAGCAGGTACGTGAGGCGAGTAGGTCGACCGAGATGGGAACGGTGTGTCAAGCCACACCTGTCCACGCGCCGTGCGACGCATGACTGAATGACTGACTGACTGGGCTCTCTGCGATGCCCTCTTGTTTCGCCATTTCAAGACCTCTGAAGACCCCAAATCCCTATTCGACAGGGCTTTCTGGGAAGCTCCTTTTTCAAGACATTTCTCTTAAACACAGACCAAAACACTAGAGGGTCATGCAAGCTTTTCGCGAAACTGCACTCGGCGCTTCTGCGAATTTTCCGGTGGGTCTGGAAAAAGTAAAGTTTCAAGATCAATCTTGCTTCAAAATCGTGCTTTGGCCACAGCTCGGGTGCGTTCTACACTTCTTGCAGAGGGGGCAAGGGACTGTTTCAACAAGAAAAGCTGCACAATCGTGCTCTGGCCACAGGGCGGGATGCTGTTTTCTTGCGCAGAGTCATGTTACCCAGGTTTCACATTGCTTAGAGCCCAGAGCCCTGCTATATATCTATGGATGGTACTGGTAAGCCCTGGAAGCTGCTAGGTTCTAGGAAAATGAATCTGTAATCACTCGGTTTCGTGAAAAGTAGCCTATGAATTTGTTTTGTATGACTATGTAGTACTAATGGCGTGGGGCCTGAGCCAATCTACTTACATAAGGGGACCGTCATTTCCAAATAAGTTTTCCGAAGCGGAGTTTGGGGTTAACATCGTTGGATCAGACAGATTTCTCAGCACGGATGAGACCATCCGCATCATGATGTTTGAGCCATGAATGCTCTCACCGCTATCACACATTTTGGCACACAAGTTCCTGAAACCTGACCAAACCCCACGCACCCCGCTAAACTAGGTGACGAAGTCAGAGGCAAATCTCGGAAATGTGTCCGAACGCACGGCCCCGGACGGGCGCCGCCTCCAAAAACAAGACTTTTCTTAAGCGGAGCTCCAAAAGGCAGAAAGCTGAAAGCAAGCTCCAAGGCCCCGCTTTGCGAGTGCGGACCTCTTGGGCTTTCAACCTATACCGCCCACGCGCATCGAGCAGGCGGCCGGAAGATTCGGGGGGTTAGGGTTTAGGGTTTAGGGCTTAGGGTTTAGGGTTTAGGGTTTAGGGTTTAGGGTTTCGAGTTTTCAAGGCTTACTTCCGAATACGGGATACTGTGAGGGGTTTATAGGGGCTACTGTGACAGTTCCTACTTGCAGACAGGGTTCAACGGTTCTATGAGGGTTCCCATAAGGCTTACCATACAGCTTGCCTGAAGGCTTCTAGAAAGAAGCTCATGAGCTTTGCCCCCAATACAGAGGCCTACATAATTCGTAGTACTACGAATGCTCTTTCATGGGGCTCCTTGTTATACCTATGGTGCAATCTACCCCCGAACCCTTTTTCTTACACCCTCTAAATCCTCAGCCAGGCTCCCTAAACCCTAAACCCCTAAACCCTAGAACCCCCAAAAAAACACCTCATACATCCTAAGCCAGGCTCAGCTTTACGAGCAGGCCTTGCAAGCCTACACGCAGCAGCAGTTTTCCGAGGCAGGCTCTTTCGAATGCTCGATATTCGGTTTAGGGTTTAGGGTTACTAGTACCAAAGATCAGTGACGTATATTTTTGCTATATACCGGAGTTACCGGAGTGTTTATTATATTACACTAGGCTTCACTATACTGTAATGCTGCCCCTGCGGTTCGGAGATGTGCTGCACAAAGATGTTCAACTCCGGACTCGAAATCAGATGACTGGTGCTGCCACGAGCTTGCAGTCTCATCCAACGGCCTGCAGTGCGATAAGAAGTAGGGTCGACACGGGACTTAGAGTCTTGGTCAGTGCAAAATAAGGCTGGTTTGGCACATGGGTCATTTCAAGCCGCGTTGCGCATACTGATACGAAGCCCGAAACCTAAAATCCAAAACCCTAAACCCTCAAACCCCAAGCCCACTTCAGCCCTTTGCCCTGGAACGCTTCGGAGGCGACTCAATTGGCTGCCCAACTTTTGGAGGAGCTGGGACGTTTATATTATGTTATACGATGCTATATTAGATTTCGCTACGGTATGGGTCTCATGCCGCAGAGAAGTCTTGTGAAAGGGTCAGCGTGCCCGCAGTACATGGAAAGGCAGTATCGGGGCTTGCACGTTTTCTGCACTTCCCAGTGTCTGCCAGATGTAGACATCCGTACCGCGGCCTGCCCAGGGGCCGTACAACGCATGGCGATCAATTTTTTGTCAGTAGTAGCACAGGCAGAGCACCTAAACCTGAAGTTCAAAAGGTACCTGCAAGGGGTCAGGCGGGTCCCTACTGCGGTATTCCTGTTGCTGGTGCAGGATCGTCCAGAAGACGTAGCTGCTCAACGCCTCCTCAAGCGATCCTGCTCAGAGGGAGTTTGCATTGTGGAGGTCACAGTTCAATCTTTCTGCGCCTGCTTTTGCATGATTCCTTGTAACACAGCCGCTGTTATGATTGGCAAAGACTGGTCGATCCATTTGCATAGCAAAGGCGACGCCCACTTAGCCTGGCCTGGAAGTTGGAATTCGCAGCAGATATCAGCTCCGATGTTCTCCCAACGACCAGCCCCTGGTTTCTTGTGCGCATGGACGTGTCTAGATAGAAGCATCGCGCAAGGAGGTGCTAGCATCGGAGGCCTCAACAGACTCCAAAGGTGGGAGAAGGTGAGGTGGGTTCACGGATCCCTCTGTTCCAAACCCTAAACCCTTGACAAAAATGCAGCGTGCTGCAGACTTGCAGTGCCAAGCCCCAAACAAAAAACCCCTCTAAACCCTAAACGCCTAAACTCGCAACCCTAACCCTGAAGCACCCGAAGCTCGGACGACTGAGGCGATCACACAGCTTGGCAATCAAGGCCCTGCACTGAGATCAGTCTCTTGCAAATAACCGTGTACAGTAGTACATTATACAGTCCTTTAAATTGCCGTATACTGCGACAGTATGTCCAACAAGGATTGTACTGGTTTGGCACTTCATGAACCATGGAAGCATGCCAGTCCAGGTAGTCGGGCCAGGTTCCAGCTTTCGAGTGGTTCCGTGTCAAATCAAGTTACGGTTACCGCCTCTTGTGCATCGTGCATCGTGCGAGCAGATTTCCAATCTTCAAACCTTGCCCCTACATTCAAAACTGCCCTAAACGCAGTCAAAGTAGTATTGTCGAGGGAGACATTTTCAAGGGTTTTGCCGAGTTGCAAGGCCTGGGACATAGGATTCGGCAGCCAGGACTGCTGTGGTAATGCAGGCTTGGGATCTGGAGGAGCCAGAGGAAGGTTCTGCAGCATCTTGGTCCCTAATCGCCCTAATCCCGAATTTCCTAAATCCCTGTGTCAACAACCGTTTTGGTAATCCCATTGCCCCAACCTCTCTTTGCACACTGCTGGATGTACTGTGTATATGCATAGCCTGGCAACCAATATGATTCAGCTGCGGCAGAGCATCCAAGTCAGTCTGCCGTGCCGTGTCTTTGAGAGTCCGTGAGTATGCCAATGCTTCGAAGAGCGGCCGGTGCCAACAGAGTCGAGCGCAATGCAGGAGAGGCAGCAGATGATTCCTAAAGAAATCATCCCGCACTCATCTCGATCTGAAGTTTCCTTCCGAAAATCTCTTCCTGTAGTCCCTTCAAGCCTGGACCCTGGTGCCGGCCCCACGTACGCCCCCGGCACCCCCAAAGGCTGCTGGTGGGCCGGAAGACGCAGAGCTTCACCAGGACTTGCGACTGCACTCTGCAGCCCTGAAATCATGCAGGTTTTTGGACTCGAGACTTCAGAGGCTATGAGCTATCGTGAATGGTGTGCAGCATGCAGTTGCAAGAGATGCTGCTAGAATCCTCGAGGGCAACGCCGGAATTGGAGGTTTTGTCTCGCATCAGGGTGGGTTAGGGGGGCACCGACCTAATCACAAAAAAAGCTTGAAGAACTAAATATCAATATACGCCAAAGCCCTCTAATACTCGAATGATTAAGGCCCCCATACCTCCTGGGAGGATTTAGCTGCTTGGTCGGCTGTTGTGAGCATCACTGAGAAGTGAGCACAGGCCTTGGGCCTTGGGTTCAGGTGTTCTAGGAATCTAGGGTTCCGAGGTGCAAGAGCCCAAGACTCTCTCTCTCTCTCGAGTCGTCCCGTAGTTTCTAGCGAGGAAAAAATCTATCTATATCTACATATGTCTGCATAGTGTTTATATATATAATATGCATATGTATAGAGATGTACATACAGTGTACATATGTATAGGTTCTATCATGCTTTGGCTGCTCTGCTCTACCATACCACACTGTACAACTATACCATACTAGGCTGGACCATACCTATAGCTGCGCTTGTGTACCTTGGATTGCTGAAACCAAGAAGCTCCACCCTCTCGCCTGCAGGTGCGAACCCTGAGTAACCCGGCCATCCTCACGTCACATGCGAGCCAAAGTGACAAGCTAAACAAGCCTTGAGGTGCCTGCCATGGTTCACTTTTCCGAATGGTTTGATCTTGTGGCTCCTGTGCCTCGCGTTGCATGATCAGAGTTAGAGAACGACTCTGCAGTCTGTGGTTCAAGAGACAGCCCAAGCAGCAGCGCGAGCTTCGGAAAGTGAGTCCGAAAACCCGAGAGACCTTCAGCAATGCACATCCTCATCGTATTCCTGTAAGCTCGACATGAATTCAGGCACCCCAGCTTACACAGGGCTTGGGGTCCCTGTCGCTCAGCACGCCACTCTGGACAGAAGGACGCATACGGGTTAAGCTCTTCCGTGTTCTCGGAGCTTCGGGTTGCGCCTCCCGGCCTCCATAAACCGGATTTGTCGCAGAATCCGCAGTGAAGCTGTCTCGATGTTTTCCAGTACGGGAGTAAGGACCTGGGCCTTCTCCAGAACATGTGAAGGACCCGCGAGTATAAAGTGTTGCACATATGTACGTTCATGGCGATCAAAACTTGAGCTCTCGCGTGTTATGATGTAATGAGGCGGATATGGCCTGTACCATGTAGATGCAATGCTGTGGCAGGTGCTGATGCACGAATCTGCATGCATATGGTGTTTCTCCAAACAGGTCTAATATGTCTAATCTGTCCGTACAGCCTTTTCGGAACATGCAGCTTGAAGCTGCCTTGGTGCAACTGTATTGGTAAACACCAAGTGATTGAAATCGCCGGCGCCGGTCGGCACCTGTGTGCTTCTGACTGCTTCTGTACCGTTCCCTGACGGAGCAAGCTGCCGCAGCGATAACTAGCACTATGACTACTGTTGTTGGTGATTGCTTGTATGTTTTCGGAAAGGCAAATTCATACGTACTAGTATTACTCTCATTACAACAGGACTATTTCAACTTTTGCCTGCATCGTAGTCTGTCACAGCCCTACCGGCGTGCTAGTGAGGAATCGACTTGGAATCCGTTCAACGCTTCATGGTTGGATCTTGTGTCTTCAGGCCGCATGCTTGCAATGACTACGTGCTTTCCCTGTGCACGAAGAGCCATGCCACCCTGTAGAATGTGCATGTGTAAAGCCATGTCATCCTGTAGCGTGTGCTGCTTCTGCACTGCATGCCAGTCGTTCTAACTTGTGTCTTGCTGAGCTTCTATACTGTCGTGTTACATAGTCAGTCTGCAGTGAGCTTTTTCCACGTGGGCTACTTACATGCCCCACGTGCAGATTAGAGGCAGGATCCTGTTGGCTTGTCGATGGGATTCTGGTTTTGCAGGCAGCAGGCGTTTCTCGACCTAGTTTCTGGAAGCATGCAGGTGCGCAAATGTTTACATTGATCTTGCAGATCTCGGCGGCGAATTATGATCGGAGCGTTCTGAAGAATGGTTGGTCTGACAAGTATTCGGAGGAGCTGCCATTCCTTGAGCCAAACCCCGATCTACAGTGCACCTAGTTGAGACTTGACTTCGCAGGTTCATCATTCCGGCATATACCACTTGGGTATTATCATGATTACTCTTATTTTTACTAGTGCTACTATTGGCAGGTGTTCTTCTTATTCTTTTTCTTCTTGTTAGAATCTGGAATTAGAATTTTTTGGATGACTGTTTTTGTGTTATTTGTTTTGTCGTTGTCGTTATGACTGTTGTTGTCAATGTTGCTGTTATTGTTATTGTGCTTGTTGGCTCGATCCCCATATAAACGTGCAAAACCGACATGCCCATTTCATAGGTATTTCCGGTGTTTCCTCTGATTCATGTGCCGCATATATCGGTGGTTCCCAGCTCAGGCAAATTCACGGTTTCCTCACCTGCCCAAACCCTCGGTATTTACTGTGTTTCCTCTACTTGCCGTTTGCCGTGCCGAAGACATCGAAATTGTCGGTCCTTCCTGAACTTCGGCTGCCCAACATGATGACGTCCATGGTCTGATCCGTTCTGAGAAGAGAGCATCCATGGCCCGGCCATGATGACTTCCATGGTCTAACTCGTTTTTGAAAAGGGAGCATCCTTAGCCCAACCTTGATGGCATCCTTGGTCTGATCCGCTCTGAGAAGAGAGCATCCATTGTCTGATATCCGTTCTGAGAAGAGAGCATCATGGCTCAACCATCATGGTCGACTATTCTGTTCTGAGAAGCGATCATCCCTGGCCCAACCATGATGACGTCCATGGTCTGATCTGTTCTGAGAAGCGAGCATCCATGGCCCAACCATGATGGTTCTGAGAAGAGAGCATCCATGGTCTGTTATCCAGTCTAAGAAAAGAGCATCCATTGGGTTTAACCCTAGTGAGAAAGGGCATCCTCGGCACAACCATGATGACGTTCATGGTCTATTCCGTTTTAAGACCGGGAAATCCACGTTCTGAGCATCCACCATCATCATCATCGTCATCAACATCCTCCTCTGCCTCATCCTCATCATCATCACCATCATCACCATCATCACCATCATCACCAACACCAACACCAACACCATCACCATCACCATCATCATCATCATCCTCATCCTCCTCATCATCATCATCCTGACCGTCATCCTCATCTTCATCTTCGTCTTTGTTTCTCTCTGCATCGTCAACTACTTCTTGGTCATTTTGACACTGCCAAGTGCGCCTTTTGGTCTTTCACGAAGTGCCTTTTCTCCCACGCAAGCCAGCCGAAAACGCTCGTTTCTCAAATTTGCATCCAGCTTTTTCTCCCACAGCAAAACGCAAATTGTGTCTGGAAGACGGAGTTCCCGATGTTAGTATATTTACTCTGATTGTTGTAATTGTGGTTTCTTTATTGTGATATGAGATGCCTGTTGCGTAGACCGTGGATGCGTTTGCGGAGTGTGGAAATGTTGACCCCAGCCATGTCTGCTCCAGAGATTCCGTGATGTCTTTCTGGATTTCTGTGCTTCGACCTCGGCATAGGTCTTGTTCTAAAGCTGGCATCATAGAAAAGCGGGTGAGCAAATCATTTCCACGAAACAACAACTCCCTGACCCAAAGCTACGTCGGTTTCAATATGAAAAGCATATCATCAACGAGAACTTTGCGCTTTCATCCGGGGCAGAAAAACAATCCTGCGAAACCAAGCATGCTCTGCACGGCCTTGCAACGGTGTCATGGAGTTGCTTGCGCGCATGATTAATCTACGTGCGTAAGAATCGTCGAAGTCCATTGCATTCCTTCAATTTAAGCAGCCGATGACCTCCCTGGCTCTGCTGCAAACTGCCATTTCCCGGATCTAAAATACACACCGATCCAGACAGTGCCTTTCCGGCCCTCCTGGCCGTTGCCAAAGCAATCTCGAAGAGATTGTTTGGTGTTGGAAGTGGGGGCTTTAGGGGCGGCGTGGGACCAGGTCTGGCGATAACAGCTCCAGATGTAATCTTTTGGCAGCGTGATGCAAGCACTTGAGGAGTGCTAGGTCACGCAGGTCGTTACTCCAAGGGCTTTATTCACAGCTCACTTGTGAATATGCTTGACGCTTGGTACCAGGGAGACCGAAATCCCACAGTTAAGTAATGTACCCGAAAGTGACTCAGGGAGTGTAAGGTTTTCGTCAATATACCTTAAGATCTATGATTCACTTTCGGGTATATTCCTTATGAGGAACAGTTGGTATATTCCTTAAACCAAGAGCTTTATGGGTTTACAGTCGGACAGTCCTGCCCGCCGTGGCTTCTCTTGGCCTCCCCCACCCGTTTTTGTTTGCGTTTAGAAGGGAAGTCCCAGGCGCACACCCTGAACTAGGGCTTTATGAGTTTATGAGAACTTTGTTAAAACATGATGGCTCAAGTCAGATGGAGGGATCCTACATCGAACACCTGAGCCCCAAACCCTGATATGAAGCGCCTACACCTTGAACTGCGAACCTCCAGCCCCGATTCCAGAGCTGGGACACCTCACAGGGGTCCGGACAGGGGCATAGCATCGCTTCCATCCATCGTCCATATCCCCTACTCCAGGAATGGACTTTCTGCAATGCATCGAGGAAAATAGGACTTGACGAACTTAAAAGCATGGGCATGTAGCTTGCTAGGGGCTAAGCACTGAAAACACTGATCTCTTACACCCCCAGAGCGATGTCCTGGGACTGTGATGAGAGACGGCTACAGCTTGACCACCATCAAGCGCCCTCTTGCCGCAGCAGCATCTGCGCGGAGCGGGCATGGAAAAAGATGAACCCGGAGCTCTGGCTGTCCAGTTGAGAGAGATGCTAGTGCAGAGCGTGCTTCGGAGTTGGTTGCGTCCAGTTATGCGCTGAATGCCCGAGATGCAAGTGAGAATAGCATACTGGCCTTGCATCACACCGTTGTGGCAACTGTAGCTTTATGAAGGCTGTTAATTGTAATGAATGACCACAGACCACGGACCAAGGGGCACCTTGCACGGCCGTGCCGCGCCAGGTTTTCACAGTCCTACGTCGACACGAGCGCCCGGGAAAATTATCGCTGCGATCGAGAGATCATGTGACCTTTGGGGTGCCAATCCGAGGTGCCAACGTAGGGTACAGTAGAGGGCGACTGTAAGGAGAGCTTTGGAAGTTCTTTGCAAAGACCGTTGCAACGTGTTTGTCACGGGTGTTCGTGGAGGTTGCTTCTGAACTCACGAAAGACCCCCTCGAAGAGGTACATGCTGGACATGCTTATGCGCCCTTATCCTCGGCGGCAGATCTTGGTCACGGAGGATGTGAAGTTGGCGAGGTGCGGAACCTTTGCCACTTCAAGACTTCTGGGGCCAGCTGTGAAGGGCTCTTCCTTGCCAGCTGTTCGGCATAGCCTAGCTGCCGGCACGAGGGCAAGGTTCGGTTAGACTTATTGGGCGCAAGCTGGAGTTTTCACTGCTGACTTCGAGATGTCTTATTTGCCACGGGTGCTGGTCCAGATTCCATCAGGCCTCTCACCACGGTCCTCTGCCCGATATGTTCATGCGATGTTTGTAACCAGCTTCAGCACTGGCTCTGTCAAAGCCTAAGCCCCCCCCCCCCCCCCCC
>CAJNDV010011447.1:60415-91971 GCA_905221635.1 Symbiodinium sp. CCMP2456
CCCCCCCCCCCCCCCCCCCCTCAAGCTGGAGACTATTTAGAAATCTGTTAGCCAATATTTACCCACAAATGGGGATTGGATGTTTTATTTTAAATCAAAAACTCGATCAGACCCTGAATTTCAATGTTTTATTTTACATCACAAACCCAATAAGACCCTGAATTTCAAGCATGTTGGAAATTGAGGATCTGGGCGTCTCCGAAAATAGGGGACCCTAGGATCCCTATTACAAGGACCCCAAAACAAGGTACCCCCTATTTTCGGAAACCCCCATCTCGGTCCAGTGCTCGCCGCCCTGTCCTCAGGGAGGCCAACACCATCTGCCACGTGCGGTCTGCGAGGTGGTTGAACGAGGCTGCAGTTCACCGTAAACCCTAAACCCTAAACCCTAAACCCTAAAGTATGCTTGCAAAAGGCCCTTGGGCCGGAGAGGGGTACCTTAAGCCTTAAGCCCTCGTAGAAGAACTTGCAGGTTTGTCCCCATCCCATAGTCCTGAACACGTCCACTTTCTGAGGCTCCCACCTTGAATCATGCTGTCTTGGCCCGCTCCGTGAAATCCGTATGCCGTTTTCGAAACGGTACATGGCTTCATGTTTCTGATCTGCCCGTTAAGATGTCGGTCCTTGCAACATGCACATGTCGTTTCCCTATCCCGCCACGCCTTTTAGGAACTGCTGAAGAGTGGTCCGGCCGGAGTCAATGCCAGCGAGGTCGGGAGGTTGGTGAATGCGTGAGTGAGCTAAGCTTCGCCTCGACGCCTCATGGTGAAAACTTGGTCTGGAGTTGACGAGTGGGTGGGCCGTCAGAGCAATTTCTAGTGGAGTCTGGAATCTCAAAGAATGCAAGGTCCCAGCTTTTGAAAAGGTTTTGGAGGTACAGCTGCGCTCTCGACGTGTCGTTGTGCTGCTGCTGACGGGTGTGACATCTTCGGGTGAGAACTCTGCCTCAGATGATGCGTGTAGAAACTCATGTCAGAGTCACTGTGCATTGAGGGTCACTACAGCTGGGAATAGTCGGGAGTCCTGCAAGACACGTAGAGGCACCCATCGAAAAGCCATGCTTGATGTGACGTTGCCTTGTCGGAGGCGCTCATGTCCATTGAGTACGACTTCCAGCCCATCATGGAAGAGCTTCCCAAGGTCGGGTGTGGCTGGATCCAACGAGACGAGACCTTGTCAGTGGCAAGCTACTCCTGTACAGCTTGCTCGACTGGTGGCAATGGCTTTGCTCGCCGTTCTTCAATAAGTCAGCTGGACGTCATAGTAGAAGCATGTACCGTTTTAAACTGTGCCATGCGACGAAAGCTGGATACCATGCTCGGGCACTTGTTCATAGGATGGCTTAGTTTTTGGGCACAGGGTACATGAGTTCTCATGGACAGGCCGTCCAGATAGCATTTGCTGCACGCTGAGCTTGCGCTTCGTGATTCTGGGAGTGCAAATTTCAATCATCAACCAGTTCCTGCACTGCTAGCGGCTGCTAGCGGCTAACGACTCGGAAGGAGGCTAGCCGAATCTCGCATCCATCGATACAGCTTTACAGTGCTCCTTCCGGTTCCCGGGTGGCAACTTTCTGGATGTGGAGATGCCCCCTTGATCCCCCTTGTAGGTCTTAGTTAAGCAGTTCATCACCGTTGCGATGATAGAGCTTCAGAGCAGAGCAGACGGTGCAAGAGCGCGAAAATGCATGATGGCTGCTCACTTTCAACAAGTTCTGTGTCATACGGGAACGGCCAAGGATGTATGATCAAAGTTTTGGATGCACCACTGCGCTGGAGTAGGCAACAATGCATCTTGACAGTTAACGCGCTTGTACTTATCGATCTCCATGGGCCTGTGATTAAAGTACATGATGCCCAGCCTGTGGGCATGTTGGCACAGCGCTTTGCGGAAATAGGTTCTGAGTTCTGAACAGTTCGGCAGTTACACGACCTCGGCCTTTTGCTTGACACCATTTCTTATGCAGGTTGACCTTCCGGCGCACAGTTTCAGACCTTGAAAAGCAATAGAAAGCCGTGGGGATGTTGAGCTTCCGTCGTTCTCTCCCGTGTTCAGATCTGAGGTGAGAGCTCGAACCCCGAGACCCCAAGCCCTGAACCGCTCTGCCCGGAGTCACCGGGCTCTCGATCCGTCTGCACATTCGCACCCTGTTGTTGTAGCAACGGGATTCACCATGCAGTCCTTCCTGCGTTGCATGTGGAATGCGTCGCCCGAGGGACGCTTTTTTGGAGGGGAACGCTTGTTTGGATGCTTGGCGCTGTCATTGTTCATGACGTCCCTGCCTCTGTTGCCCCATGTTTGCCGTCCTACGGCACTGACGATCCCGATTTTGCAGAGCATGTGCGTAACTTGCGGGGGGCCATCTTCCGCATCACCAGGCACATCGATTTGCAAGGACATGCCAGTACATGAGGAATAAAACAATTTGTCAAGCTGATTCGTCACTGTACCGCGTAGAAAACTCGTTCCCAAACACATCCAACAATGCGTTTCAGGAAACTCTGCATTGCCGCTACTAGGAGGACGTGTGCACTTTCTGCTTCCTGTTGTTTTTAGTGGGCAGGGTGCTCTGTAGCATAGCCTCGCGCTGTGGCGGTGCGAGAGGGGAAAAAACAGACCTTCAGCATGTTCGCCATCATCCCATTGGGAGAGTTGGCGTGTTTCTGGGCTCTTGGGTGCAGAAAGCAAGTTGTCATGCCAGTTCGACAAGAGACCACGTGTGCCACCCAGCCACGTGTTCGTGGCCGTCGGCGGATTGGTGACACTTGGCTAGACTCTAGACGTTTGTGGCCGTGCATCGATGAGTGCGGCTATAAAGCCGGGGCACTCGTCCGTTCCATCCAACGGCAGCTCGAGCAAGGAGTAAGCGAACTCGCACGTTGCACTGCCACAGCAAGCATGCCCGCTCATCGGTGGAGGCAGGCACGTTGAAGAGCTGGGTGCAGCCGCGCTGGTGTCTCGCGGGATGTAAGGTGCCGAAGGAACCCAACGTACTCGCCGATCGAGACCAGCAAGTTTACAACATTTTGCACCCCTGATCCCGGGACTCCTTGCGCCCCGCGCACGGGCTCCTGCCATTCCTGCCGAGGACGCCAGTTCGGTGACCGCAGTTGGGTTTGTGAGTGGGTTTGTGCCACGTGCGGTTTCCTTGCTCGGGCTCCGCCGCTTGAGTATGCTGTTGCTCGCGCATGTCGTGGTCGTGGCCGGAGCACGGACAGCGCGGAACGTTCGGGTTTCTGACATGAACATCGAGGTCATCCCGCATCGACTTGTGCGCTCGCAAGCTTGGAAGCTGCATGTTTCTGCTCGTTCCACGCATGTTCCTCACACCACGCAGCAAGGGGCGCAGGGACGGGCCAACTGCTGGGCCGGGCAAAGGCGTTCCAACGTGGGGAGTGGCAGGCACTCCTCCAATCAGTCAAAAACGGGCTATCTTCGCTCGGAGCGACTCCGACGCCCTCCCCCTCGACGAGGAAATCGAGCGCAAACGCAGTGTAGCCTGCACTAAACTCCGCCGAGGCGAGCTTTCGCGGGCACGGAATGTCCTTACAGCGGCCGACATCGCCCCAGGCGATGAAGCTACCTGGAGCGCGCTGACCGACCCCGCGCGCCGGCCCGCCGAACCCCGAGCAGCCATCCCCGAAGAGGTGCTCCAGCTTCAACCGGCTCAGCTCCACAGCTTAGCACACGCGCTGTAGCTTCGGCTTTGCGACAGACTCGCAGGGGAGCCGCGCCCGGGTTGTCGGGCATGCGGGCCGAACATTTGAAACTCATACTCCAGCATGTGCTCTTGACGGCCACACGGTAGGCGCAGGCGCAAGTTCCCGAGAACGTGTCACGGGCCTTAGCCATGTCACGCATCACTGCGCTGCGCAAAGCAGACGGGGGTGTGCCAGGGATATCGACGGGCGACTCTTTCCGCCGCTTGGTTTCCTGCACGCTCGCGAAGGAGTGGGCAACGACCTTCGAGCAGGCTACGCGACCATTCCAGCTTGCTCTACAAGCGCAGGCGGGCACTGATGCCCTCGCGGCACATGTCCGCGCAGCAATCGCGGCCAGACACGATGACGCCGTCGTATCATTGGATGGGCGCAGTGCCTAATTATGACTGCATGTCCTGTGCGGCGTTCCTATCGAAACTATACGCGAGGTGGCCCCGGAGCTGTTGCCCTTCGCCCGCATGTTTTACGGTCGTCCTTCCACTTACTGCTGGTGGGACGTGACAGGCCGGTTCCGCGACATCAGGCAAGGCGAAGGCTGCGAGCGGGGGGATGCACTGGCGCCAGCCCTGTTTGCCTTTGGGCAGCGCGCCGAGCTGCCGCCGCGCTGCACGCCAACGACAGCCTCAGTGCATGGTTTTTCTGGACGACTTGTACGTCCTCAAAACTCCGGGCCGTGCCACACGACCGTAGAGATGGTACAGCACCATGCGGCACAGCTTCCAATTTCGGCAAAACCCGCGTTATCACTGCGGCGGTCGGCCCGCCGCGCATCGCCGAGCTGGGCGGCGATGTGTGTGGCGCATCGACAAGCCACTGTCTGAGCGGGGTATAGTCGTTCTAGGCTCGCACATCGCCGAGTTCACAAGCGCCTGGGCAGAGGAGCGTCTGCGCACCGAGCGTCGATTGCTGGACCACTTGCCGCCGGATCTCGCGTGCCCCCGGACTGGCCTGCCACGAGCGGTGCAAGGTTGCCCAGGAAGCTGTTGGACCTGAGGGACAGGTGCCCTTATGGCTCGTCAACACCACCGCACCGGGTGTCGCGCCTGACGATCGCCGGCGCCTTGGCCTGCGACCTTCGTCTCGCCTTTAACGTGAGACGGCGAGCCCCACCCCGGCGCGGCCACACAGGATGGAGCAGTCCTGCGCACCGCCTACCCGCCCAACATCGCGCATGCACGCCACCTACCCCGAGCTCGCTGCAGGAGGCGGCAAGCCCTGTGCGTGCTCGGTTGCGAGGTGGGTGAGCGGTGGAACACCGACGCAGTACGGCTGGTCAGGCGCCTTGTCGCCCTCCGCGCGCACAGAAGCTGTGTGAGCCCCAGCAAAAGCTGCGTGGGCCCGCCGCTGATGGAACGTGGTGTGGAGCGTGCTTTCCGGGCCGTCCAGCAAGCCGTCGGCCACACGGCACCAGGGCACGCCCGGGCCATGAATCCGGGCCCGTGGCTCGCCCACACGATGGCCCCGGGCGTCCGATCGGACGATCGCTGACCCTTGGACATGGTCGTGTACGGTGCCATGACAAACGGCGGCGCTCGATGCTGCGATGCGATAATTTGTGAGTTTGGGGAATCTTTACGAGGCTGGCAGCATTGTGCTGCCCTTGCCAGCGACAAGTGCGCGCTTGTTTTGCATCTTTCTCACATCGATGCCACAAAGGCCTAGCGCGCCCCGCCGGCGGTCCGCGCAGCGGCAACAGTGACCTGCGCGAGACGTGGGTGGAGCGTCCCTCCATCCGTCCGACCGATTACTCGCATTCCTTAACGACCTGTATGTGCTGACTACACGGGACGGGGCACGTGCCGCTCGCGACACTGTGGTCGAGATCGTGCAGGAGGAATGCGGCATCGCTGCCAATGAGGGCAAGACGCGCGCGTACAGCTGGGCTGGTGGCCCCCCCCCCTCCCGGCATGGGATGTATGGCGAGGGGACAAGCCTCCGGCTGAACGAGGGCTCCTGGTGCTCGGCACCCCAATCGTCCATGCGCAGTTCGTCGCATCGTGGGCGGAACAAACGGCTGCAGACGGAGTGGGAGCTCTTGTGCCAGCTGCCTAAACTGGCGGACTTGCAGTGCGCGTGGCTCCTCCTCACGATGTGTGCTTCGCCGCGGGCGAACCACGCTCTCCGCACCGTGCCTCCACTTACGGTCGCCCCGCATGCCCAGGCGCACGATGACGCGATCTGGGAGACGTTGCAGCTTTGCCTCGGCGGCGTTCCCCCAGACGACGTTCAAGGCACGAAAAGCTTGGCAACCCTTCCGGCTGCTTTGGGTGGCCTGGGCCTGGTCTCTGCAGCGCGGACAGCGCCAGCCGCCTACTGTGCTGCTTGGGCTGACGCTTGTGCTCCAAGCCCACACTCCGGCTTCCACTGATACCTGCGCACGCTACTCGCCATGGGCGGGGATCCCGCCCCCGGTCTCAAGGGAGCGGCGGAGGCACGCATTCGTTTGCAAAATGGAGGTTGGAGCGAATTTCCTTCTTGGGACGAAGTCCTCAGGGGCCCACCTCGACCAAAAGACGAAGGCCTGGCCCTAAGCGACTGGCCGCATGGCTGGCAACATTATGCATCGCGCACTCGCAACCAATATTTTCGCGAACGCATTTTGCCGCCTTCCCTGCCGCCGGCCGCCTGCGCCCTCCTCCGATCACAAGCTGGTCCGCAAGCAGGAGCACGGCTGACCGCCATACCAAGCGAGCCCGCCACCACTCTGTGGCCCCAAAACATGCAGCTGGCCCTGCGCCGCCGTTTGCGTCTCCCCTTTCCTCTCTGCCGCAGCTGCTGTGGCCCGCCCGGCTGCGGAGCAGACGTGGATGCCTACGGCGACCATGCGTTGGCATGTCCGCGCACCGGCTTGCTGGCCCGCAGGGGCGAAAATCCTAGAACGAACATGGGTGCGCGTGGCCCGGGAGGCAGCCGGCCCCGAGGGGCAGGTGGTCCCCCAGCAACGACTCGCACACACCACTGCGCCGGGCGTCCCTGCAGACGATCGCCGCCGCCTGGATCTCGTGATTTACGGCGCGACGCCGCTCGGCGGGGCCCTGTGTTGCGATGCGACCCTCGTTTCGCCAGTGACACGCACGGGCCTCCCTCAACCGTGCGCAGCGGCGCATGACGGAGCTGTTGCGGGTCGTTGAGCGACGCAAGCACACTGCGTACCCCGAGCTGAGTGCTGGAGGGCCGCAAAAGCTCCTCGTTCTTGGGTCCGAAGTCGGGGGACGGTGGAACGCTGGAGCACAGCAGCTGGTTCGCGACCTTGTTCGCGTCCGCGCTCAGCGCTCGCCGCCCGTGGTGCGTGCCGCAGCCGCCTCGGCCTGGGCGCGGCGCTGGTGGGCTGTGCTCTCGGTCTCCGTGCAGCAAGCGGTGACAAGCACGGCGTTTGGGTCGGCCTGGCCTGCACCGCCCCACGCGACCCAAAGCCAAGGACCGGAGCTCGACCGCATCCTCGACCTCGCAGAGGCCGCGGGGCCGAGCCGGCTGCCTCTGTGCGGCGTGTAGTCTCGCGCGGAGTAGTCTCGGACGCGCCGGTACCCATCCGCAACGACCGTGGCATTGCGGCGTGGCGCCCTTGCTGGCTATGCCCCCGCTGTGCCAGCACGGCGGAGCTGCACGAATTGCATGTACCCGACGAGGCTGGTAATCCCTGCGCACATTGCGGCAACATCATCACATGGGTAGTCGACCGCCAGATGCGTACCGCCCACAGTGTGTGTACGGTCGCATGTCCGGCGGCACAGGCGCGCCAAGCGCCCACGCCAATCCCTCAAGTGGATCAGCCACAGGCGCCACCCTCTGCTGATGTGGTGGACGCCCCTGCGGAGGTTTCAGTCGACTGGCATTGCCGTGGCCCACCATCGGAGGCGGAAGGCCCCACTAATTCTCGGCTGTACGTGCCCCTTCTTCATGCGGCAGCGGGTGACCTGCGGCAAGCCCCTACCGAGGAGTGGCGCCATGACTCCCGTGCCGCACCGTGCCTACATGAGGTCCTGGCTGATGCTCGGTGGCAGGAGGATGTCCTCGCCAGCCGCTTGCCCCCACGCTAGCGGGCCGCGCGCATCCTTCGGCGCTGCGCCGCAACCGTAGGTGGTAGGACCGGGATCCACTGTCTGCAGTCGGAAAAAGGCGCGTTGAAAGAAAAAAACAAAAAAGATCGCAGCAACTCCACGAAGATGACGAAGAGTTCCGGCGCGCTCGGCGCCTACGACCACATCTCCCGGCAGAGCATGCTAGCTGTCAGCCTGAAACTTGGCGGACCGGCCAGAGCTGGCCGGCCTCCTCCTCTATGCAGCGGTTTTCTACGGCTCGCCGGGCGCCTGCGTATTCTAGGACGAGGACGGCATAGCGCACCACGTGCAGCAAGGCGAAGGAGGAGAGCAAGGCGACCCATTGATGCCGTTTGTGTTCGCCTTGGGACAACACCAAGCTTTAGTCACTAGTCGAGGCCAGAGCCCGCCTTCACCCATCAAAAAGTTTCTATGCATTCCTGGACGACGTCACGGGACCCCGCGAACAGACAGCGGGCCAGCGGGACGCCCTGGCGCGACATGCCAACATCCAGGTGCAACGCATGCATGGAACAGCGCAGGAGAGGAACCACCGGGACTCCTTGATGAGCTTCCCCCAGGGAACTGGGCCCCTCCTGCTGTTCAGCAGGGCGCGGTGGTCTTGGGCAGCCTTGTACTGGCAGCCGACTTCATCGCCGCGAACCTCGCCCAGCGACTACAGGAGCAAGACCGCGAGTTGCTACGGATCCCGCGCATACATAAAATGCAATCCGCATGGCTACTGCGGTTACACTGCGCAGCACCCCGCAGCACTTTTTTTTTTTCCACACGCCTTTTTACGTCAGCCGAGAATGGTCCGCGTCAGCAGCTACGGCCTAGCTACGGCATCTGCTGCGAACCTTGCCGCCGGCCGACACCGCAGACATCGCTGCCAAACCCGACGCCCATCCTGTGATGCTTGGCAATGTTGGTAGCGGGCGGTGATGGCTATACCGCCGTGCCCGACTCCCATTGAGCATGGGGGGGCTCGGATCTGCCGAACGACTACGCCGCGCGGCCTGCTGGAGCTCGTTGGCGGGCACCATCCGCGCATGGCGCGAACACCAATTAAACGGGCCCGGTTAATTGGTGCCTCGCCGCCCTCCTCCGCCCGCAGCTGGATGCAACGGCGATCGGCACTCCCTCCCCAGCACGCGAGCCGCGGAGCAAACTGCCCGCTCCTTGCGCTCAGAGGGCTTCAGCGCCATCCTGGGCCACAACGTCTCGGGCGCTGGTGCTGTCACCGGCTGGCGATGCGGCGAGGCCTTCCCAACGAGCGCTTACACCCAAGTGCCGCGCGCGGAACACCGAGTCACGCTGCTGCGCCGACTCGCTCCCGCTCGCCCTCAAGCGCTGCCCCGGCCCTGTGGAGGACTCTTTGGATGTGTGCGGGGACCATCGCTCGGCCTGCGCGCAAATTATAGCGTGCTCCCCGCAGCTAGCCCCTTCGAGCGAGCGGCAGCACGCATTTGCTCCTGGCATGACGCCGGTCATGCAAGCTGATGCCGCAAAGCTCGGTGATGTTTGCGAAAGTGTTCCTGCGTTTGGGCCATGTGTTAACGGTTGTGATGTCAGGCTTATGTTGGCGAAGATGAGCTTCGCAGATTCTTTCTCTTGGTGTGGCTCCGGGGGCTCGAGGTCGCTTGAGGGTCTGAGTTTTTTGGGGGTCTCGTTGCCCTCCCAAGCTGCACATCACTGATGGAAGCATGCGCTGCTTTCCCCCATATCATTGACAAGTTTCGAATTTGCGAGTCGGCTAGACATCCCGTAACAGCCTTGACATGTTTTCTCGTGGCCTAAGCTTGGGCTCAAACCCAGTTCCCATCAAAGGTGTTGCTTCTTTTGGATGGAGATAGATCCCAAAGTTCTTGTGGATCGCGCCGCTGGAGCCATTCTCGGAGTTTTCATCGGGGATGCCTTGGGTGTTGCCCGGCCCAGTTCTTCTCCAATTCGGCTTCGGGGTGGGGTTTAGTACACACCGGTGCCAGGAATAAAAATCCGAACTACAAGGAATGCACTGCTTCTTGAAGGGCAGAAGCAATTGTGATTGTAATTCAACAATGATGCATTTGGGGCCTGAGGGTTCGGTTGAACTTCCAAGTGACTGCAAAGGATGATGAATGATGACAATGATATGGGGGTCCTGCTATGTCGGTCATTTTTCCGGGGACCACCTACTGGATTCCGTGTTGTTCTGTGGCAGCTTCGATTGCATCTAGACGTGAAGGTTGATAAGCGTAAGCGTTCCAGTACTTGCAGCCGTCAGCGTTACAGTATTGGTTGCAGGCTCTCCCGAGACCCCGCAATGCGATATTTTGTAGGCTAGTCAATTTCGGGGTTGGGAGCAAGACTTCAGAACATCGGGTACCTTTCAAAAAAGAAGGAACTTCATGGCATTGTGGGGTCTGGGTCCTGAGTCAACCGAGGTTGGTGTGCATTGGCAATATGATTTGGACAAGCTGGAGAAGGAGCCTGTGTCCCGCGATTCAACCATCCAGGGCTTTAGGACTTTAAGACCCCACGAAAATCTCGATGTATGAGTCTTTGGGGTCTTCACCATGAAGCACAATCCCAAAAGAGCAGCAAGGGTTCCTTACGTCGAGAACTCAAGTCATGCGTACTGCGTGCACACGAAGTCGCAGATGAAGTTCGAAAAAAAAATCATGAGGTCAGTTAAGCGACATTTTCCTCCATAGCCAGAGGGGATCCCAAAAAAGCAACTCTTAAGAATAGCTTTTTATGAAATAATGCCAGGATGCCGGGAGACATCTTGCAACCGTAAATGCACACACTGAACCTTCTACGGGACGATAGAAGGGTGTTTTCCTTTTGGGGAACATAGTCATTCAGTGAGGCTGTCACATAAACTTCGATTTCTCAGCACCTGAGGCTGTAAACCTTCAGCAGGTTTTGCCGACTATAGGCTGTTTTATCTTCAGTGTTCCACTTCTCGCAGGCAACTCAGTTTCACACCAGCCGGCCGACGACCACATGCCTCGCCTGGATTGTCCGAGTGTGAGCGCCGAGGCACACATAAAAAAACTGACACCGTCAACTTGAACTTAAACTGCCGGGAACCCTTTAGATCCTTGAATCCTTGAATCTTAAATTATTCCTACACCTTACGATGTTTCATCCTCAAATCCACAATTTCTATTTTCAAGTTTAATTGGACTCAGCACCGCTCCTTGGAGGACCGGGGCTTTGTAACCGGCTACCTGGATCCTTTGCCCGGCTCTTTCCACTCAGGCCGGACGTTTGCAATCTTCCGTCCCTTCCAATAATTGAAAGCCTCCATCCGATATATTGAATATTCGGCAGATGTAATTGTACAATGTACAACACTGGAAAGGTTTTTTGGAACGAGATTGTTCTACTGGGAGGGCGGTAGCTTAAAGGATGCAGGGCCGCTTAACCTTTGCAGGGCCGCACACCGCCTCAAACTTTGAAATCCTTCAGCCATTTTTACCCTTTGTGGAACTTTCGTTCAAAATATAGTCCAAGCCTTTTGGATGAGCTTGCGTGCTCAGGGACCAGCGACGCCCCGGGCAAAGGGCAATTGAAAGCAGGGCAGCTTGAACAGCAAGGTGAGGTGTCCTGGCTGAAGACCCTGACCATCGGGGTTGCCTTTGTATTGCTTCGGCCTTACAGGCAGATCTTCGGCAGCTTTGCTTTGGAGGGCCGAATAAAGGCTGACCCTCTCATGATCTCTCATGTGTGTGATCTTGCTAGAAAATCCACATAGTACAGCCTCTGCACAATCCTGGCGACTCGGCGGAGTAGCCTCAAACAAGCCATGCAAACGGCCAGACGGCTCCGATTCTCCAAGCCCGCATGCCACAGGTAACAAAGCTGCTGCTGCAGAGCCTTGCCAGCACCGTGGTCGTTCAGGAACACTTTTTTGCAGTCCATTGATCATGGCACACTTTTTGTAGGAGGGATCTTGAGATCTTTTCCGGACAAGTTGCGCTCCGCGTCGAGAGCAATCAAGCCCAGGTCTTTTGCTTGCTTCTCTGCGTACAGCCGCCACAGTTCGCACGCGTGTCCTTGGTCCAAGGTAAGGGCTGCCTGGACCAAGAGGATTTCCACGATCGCTTTGAGAAAGAGATCCTGCGTGAGGACACGATGGACGGGACGCGCCAGGGTGGCAAGTACGGCTGGACCGACACTTTGCTGCCTATGGTAAGACGGGGACGCCAAGGACAGCATTGAAGAGATCTTCCCAACAGTAAATAGCAGGAGGTGGAGCATAGCAACAGGAGCCCCTCCTGCTCCTTTATGAGGAGCGTCACTCTGCTATAGCCACCCACACCCCCTCTCAACCCAACCACCACCCCCCCGCCCACCACCACCACCACCACCACCACCACCACCACCACCACCACCAGAGCACATGGTTGCAGGCAACACTATCAGCATTAACTTGAAAAGCTGGGGTTCAATCAACGCGCACTGAAGCTAACAGAATGAATCAGATTTGGAAGTTCAGGACAAGACGATCTGCGATTTCTACAAAGCGCGCGTCGTGCACAACAAGCCATGGGCGGAATGCGTGCTCCCGCGCAGTGATACACCGGATACCATCGTTCGGGGAGCTCTGATTGCCTCGTCTTACTTCCTCAGCCCACGCGCTGCTTGCCAGAACTTATCCCGACGAGCACGTATGAGCCTTCCGGTCGCAGCTGACACCAGCATTTCGTTGCCACGTGGTCCACGGCAATTAAGGCTATGTGCTGCCAAGTGCAAGCGCACTCGAAGGCTTTCACTGGCGATAGTAGCGTGCAGGCGCACTCCGTGGCCTTTGCCGTCCTGCTAGCTGGGATCATTCAGGGCTTGCCCTTGGACAAAGGGCTCTCATGGAAACTTTCCTTGCAAGTAAATACACCTCAACTTTGCCACTTGTCCAACAGTCAAACTGTGGTACCGAAGGTCTTTTCTTCGGTCTCGGCACCCTTTGACCAAGGAGAATGTACACACAAGCTGGTGACCCATTGCCCTTTTCATCCGTCCACAGCGACAAAGACCATGATGACGATTACGGCGACTACACAGAACCTGATCCTCGGCCAGGCCGTTATGCCCTATGCCGCCCTATGCCCTAAACCCTGAACCCTATGTTGCGAGATTTGAGGACCACCAACGTTAGTATGCGGAAGGACATCCTATACCCTAGATCCGCGGGCTAGATTAGTTTGGCTATAATGAGTTCCTTTCGTCGTGCCTTGAACCCTGACAGGGGTGTCAAGGTAGCAGTTCCTGATAGGGGTCTATATGAAACAAGCTGGGGTATCTGTCCTTTGTCACGTGCTGGAAGCTCAGAAGACTGAGCTGCCCCACGTCCCTGGTGTAAGCCTTGCATCCGGAAGCCCATGGTCGGGCGTGCCTTCTTTCCTGTTTGGGCAGCTGTCGAAACTAGGGTCGCTTTAAGGTTCCTTTTTATAAGGGTGCCGTACTATAGTGGGGACCTCAAAGGGGACCCGAATTTAGGGAACCACCCTGTTCTTGATTTCTTCACGTAGCCAATGACATTTTGAGGAGTATGTGTCTGAGATAGCCATGCGTGTTTTCCTCCCGTTTGGGGACAAGCAAGGACTCCCTGCTTTGGTACGGGATGCTCGCCGAGGGCGTCCAGAATTGTGCAACAGGCATCTGTCTGGGCGTCAGACGCCTGAAACTCCCCCACCTTCGACCGAAAAAGCCCTGACCCCGTGACCCGAATCCAACCCAAACACGCGAAACCTGGAAGCCAAAGTGGAAGCTTACATGCAAATGCCAAGTGAGCCCCTAGCAAAACGAGGGTCGGCCCCCAATATTCAATTTTCACACCATGGCATACTACAATTCTCATATTACGACGGTGGGAGGATTAATTTCGTAAGAGGTTTATGTGGAGAGTCAAGCTCTTGATGGTGAAGGCATCGAGCCTCCCCACCGCGGTGTGGAGCTCTACGGCAAGTTTTGTGTAACTTGGAAGTGGGTTTGAGGTTCGGGGTGGTTGAGAGAGAGGTCTAGGGTGGAGCTTTTGGGGTCTAGGGTTTGGGGTTTGGCCGTTTAGGGTTGATGGGATATTGGGTTCAGGGTTTAGAGTTTCGGTGTTGTTGAATGGGTTTTGGGTCCCATTATGCCGTAGTTATAGCAAGAAACCAGAAAAATATAGACGGTAATCATTAAGACCCCTACATTAGTCCGTGTCGAATCCTAAAGCTCCTGGCATCCTGAGGCCTTCTATGGCGTCTTGGGGTCGGCCTATTACTGCGCCGCGCGTTACCCGGACGACTTCGAGAAGGCCGTCCTCTGTAGCCTGAACGGCGGAGGCCTGATGTTTCGGGCTGCAAAGGTTGAGGTGTAGGTCTCAGGGCTTCGGGTTTGGCGGTGTAGTGTCGAAAGCTTAGGGGGTAAGGTTTCGGGTTTAAGGTCTAGCACTGAGGGTTTTAGGATTTAGGGTCTCTGGCTTGGGCGTATTCACCAACTACTATTCCCAATGCTGCTGCTGCTGGTACCTCCATTTTAGACATGCCGCACCCCTAATCCTAACTATTAATTGAAGTTGCTCATGTTTGACATTGGGGTGGGAGGGGTGCGTTTAACTTTGGGGGGAGATTCTTGCGGAAATTGCCTGCGCTGCCTTTTTAAACCTGCGGAACTCAAAGCTTCCCAGGACAGAACACCATGCGCACCAGCCTCGTCGGTGCTTTCCTGGGGGGGCATGTTGGCCTCAAAGGCATTCCCCAGAAGCTTATCGACGGACTTGACGACCCTAGATCATTTTGGAAGATGCGTTCTGTCTTGCGTTGTTTCTTTTGATGGACCGTACAGTGAAGAAGCGTGATGGATATCGTTAACGGAGCAGTCCAGGACCACGACAACATTGTCGCTTTAGCTATGCAGGTGGCGCAACATGCGATAGATCGTTCATCTCCCTCGGACGCATGGAAGTGGCCAAGCGACGAGAACCTTCCTGCAATCGGCGTCAAGAAGCAATCTGACTGAAAGTGTTCCGCACAAGGCCATGCTTTTCCAAGACTGTTCAAGCGTTCCTGTGCGAGAAAAGCGGTCGAATGTCCGGTTGCGAGTGGGCAGCTGCGAGAATACATTGCAGTTTTTGCCTGGATCCTCCATGTACCCACTGTAGTACAAATAAATACTTGCATCCGAGATACAATGGGTCCTAACATTCTGGGTTCTAAGGTTTTATCGCAATAGGGCATGGGGTTTAGACAAGTTCGTACGAGGACCTCATTCGTTGTTTTTGGTGCTGCCAAAAGATACTGGGGGTTCTGGGAGTCCAGGATCTCCCATATCAGGGAAGACGACGGCACCCCTAAGAGGGCAGCATCATGCCAGAGCCATTGTCAGCCGCATGCGGCTGCGAGTTTTGCCGCTCAGTGATAGGATCATAAGCATTCAAAATTCCTGCTTCCTCCCAGATGCGGCAATCCGATGATTCATCTCAAAGGTTGTCAACATCTTGCTTCAAGGCGTTGTTGTGGATATTCGACACTGACACCCTGCAAGAAAGCAGATCCGCCGCATCCGTGCTGTCCACAGGCCGTATTGGCTGCAGCCAACCCGTTGTTTGACTCGATTCGCTCCATTGGCGTGTCGTACCAGAGGTTAGGTTGTTGCGTTAAGAGTTTGGATTGTCGCGACCAAACTGATCATTTCAGGTTCTGTGCTCCCAGGTCCCTCATCTGTAAACACTCAAACAGATTGTGCCAGTCGCTCACGAATTTTCCTTGACATGTCATCGCCCTGTGGCACCACGGGTCAGTGTCCTTCGGCTTGAGTTAGCAACGTGTCCTTTCCTGTTTCGTATTGTAGAGATGCGGCTGTCGAGATGTGAAGGTCACCAAAGCATGCGGTGCCTTTTCTGCGATGCTTCTGGATAGCCTCCTGGTCTCCTAGTTGCAATTTCCAAAAACGGAGGAGTGCTGGAGTCCTGGAATGGCTTACTTGCGCAAGCTTCAGGTGTCAGTGCGCAGTCATGCGGAATTCAGGTTTTGCCCTTGTTACCCCTTTGTTCTGCATGCACCGTTGATATGGTTGTGATCCGTTGGCAGTAAGGCTTAACCAACTATCACACAACCTTAGCGGCTGAATTAGATGTGAGAGCATGTGAGAGCCCTTGGTCGACCCTGGGCCATGAGGATAAGGCCGTAAAGTACGAAACCACCGAGTCCGAGGCTCCGGCCGCGGTCGCTCCGCTTGCCCATGCAGCACGGTCCGTGGAATTTTCTCTAGATCAGGATCTACGGAATCTACGCGCACAGTCGACAGCATGGATGTGAGCAGTTTGCATTTGTGGCACTGCCTTGGGATCATTTAGGAATTTCCTGAGATCTTCAGCAAATGTTGAAGAACGTTTAATTACGTCCACATCTGCCTATGTACTGTGCGGATGTGCTAGTGTCGCCATCGAGAGGTTTTTCGTGGTATTTTGTCGCAGTTAGCATCGGAGCTCCGGCTCCGTGATCCTGTGCTTGACTTGTGTTGTGTCATCGTTCTTGGTCGCTTTCCCTACTGTAGCTGGGCTTGGTTTGCAGCAACATCCGCAGTAAGCTGCTGCACGCTAAACACAGACCGGACACTTGAGTCCTGAAATATGGAGCTTTGCATTGTGCACTGGTTCGGTGTTTGCCATGGCGCAGGACGAGAACAGTGCAAATGGTGCTGCTCGCTGGGGCGATCTGTTCGCACAAGCATCTGGTGTGCTTTGGTGCCTTGGCTTTGTTGTTTTCGTTGGATGTTACTGTTTTTCCGACGCTTGCCGCTGTGCGCTATGCCATTTGCGGTTGCTGGTGGTATCTGGTAGTATTTTAGTAGGGTGAATGCCGGTCGAGTTCGATTACATCAAGTTTTTTCAAGCTTGATGGGAACTTCGTGTTACACAGTGGCCATGCCTTGGCCCAACAGCTAAATTTGTCTGAGACTGCTGGTATTTTTCAATGCCCTTCTTCGGCGCTTACGATGACAATGAGGTGAGTGCAGCTGCTGTCCGGAGCAGAGTTTCCCATACTTGTACGGTAACACAAAAGAAATCCCGAGACTATCGCATCCTGGGTCAGGTCGCAGGAAAATCCTGTGTGGACACATGCATGGACCTGACAGAATCTTCTGCCGTAGGGACATTCCTGCACCCATTCCGCTAGCACCAAGCCTGGTCTCAAGTAGCACCGAGGAAGCTGGATTCCATTTGGTTCACTTTGGTCTCGGCTGTGGCCCTTGCGATTGTACCTGGGCTGCCCTTCGTTTTCAACCGGGCCTGTGGTGTTTCTCACGCCACTCCAGGTTTTTTGGAGGCCTGCGGAAATCGTGGGAACGAACAGAGGTGACTCGGCTTGACCTCAGGAAAGTAGGCTGGGAATTTGAGTGCAGTTGCGCCCGCTGTGCGCAGCGAGATCAACTTGACTTGGAAGGCCAGCAGCTTGTATGCTCATTCAAGTTTCGACTCTCAGTTGATTCCGGTGTCTGAGGTTCCAGAGAAAGCAAGCATAAGCCGATTCCATGGTACAGCGTACTCTTCGCGAAACTTGGCTATTCACTAGTCTCCAACTGCAGCTGGCAAGTTGCGAGAGATTCGGGTGCTCAGTTTGTCCAGAACGATGCTTTGCTTTTGGCCAGGGCCTTGTCCAGCCATGCAGCTGGAATCGTCGGCTTCGTGGGCTTCCAGAAGACCGTGGTGGCCAGGTGGGGGGACTGCAATACCTGAAGACCCAATGGGGGATGAGCTCAAGCTTGGACACCTTGTCGTCCAGACCTGGGTTTAACTACTTCATTTCAAGCGAAGCATGAATGTGCCTTGCCCTTGCTTTCTGTGTTGCTAGCCACACCCTCTCCCCCCAACCCGCCCTCTCTTTCCAAGCCCCCTGTTCCCTCCCTTGTACAGTCATAGCAACAGTCATGTCATAGTCATTGTAACGTATAAACAGTAAGTTTCCGTGTGTATCGCACGGAGATTTCACCGCTTTGACGAAGGGTCCCTGTGACCAGAATGCACGGCCTCAAACGAGGATTGTGTCCTGCAGCCACCCCCAGACTCCTTGGACATGGTCCGGTTTGCTGGCTGATTGCTTGCTGTGTCCTGGCTGTCAGCTTCGTGAGCAGCGACTGACATTTTCTCCTTGAGTTGATGCAGACGATCGCAGACGAGAGTTGTTGCCGAAGCGCTGCAAGGTATGCGAGCATGGCCACGTCGATCATTGCCATTCTTGCAAGCCTTGTGCGCAGTCCTCAGACCTACCAGGAAAAGCATCAGGGTTTGGTTCATGTGTGGCACTCAAGTCATGGAGTTCCTGCGAACCGCAAGCATCACAAGCACGAGTCACGCACGCGGGCATTTCAGCGTGTATTCAGCCTCAACTATCCAGAATTTGCAACCTCTCTCAACCTCAATCTGCAGCGGATGTGTGAATTCGGACGATTTACCTTGTCGGAGGTTCTTGGGTGTGGACTACATGCGACGCTTAGCAATGGCTGCTCGCCTGGCCAAATTGCATCTTGCAGTCTAGCACTTATTCTTATTTCCGTGCATGACCGAATGCACCAAGTGCATAATCTGCTAGCTACAGCCTCCGGTCTCGCAGTGTTTCGAGTGAAAGGGTCCGATTTTTCCTTGCTTGTGATCTGATGAGCAGTCTTGCACCTTACGGCGCCCAGCGCTTTTCCCTGATATTTTATCCGGTTCTGTGCGGTACCCATGAGGACAGCGGTCGAAGCAGCGGTCTTCGACTGGTGCTAAAGCCTGGCCGCATCGAGCGCACAGGCCGGACTGCTTTGTTCGCTTCTAGGGGCCATGGCTGCAGGAAAAGTAAATGAGCAGGCGATCGCGATGCGTCGGCTACCTGCATGCTTTGACTTTGCATTCTGGCTGTTTGGGATCTGGGGTTGTCGATAAACTTATCGTCGGTAGTTTTGTCTGCCCATTTGCGTTTGATCAGACTAATTGCAAGCCTGTTTGAAGGCCTCGGTGTGCTTCTGATCATATTGACGGCGCTGCTGCTGGTTCTGTACCTGAGTGTCATCGTCGTGGAAGCGAGCAAGAAGGACAGGGTTCATGTCATGTGGGTTTCACTCCTTTGGCTGGATGGGATTTCCGTTGACCTCCCTCAGGGATGGAAGCAAGCAGTAAATGAAGCAGCCTGAATACCTCGCAATGTTGCTGCAGCTTTAAACTCGGCTTCCTTTTTGTAGGTGGAGTCCGTGCAAACGCTAGATGCCAAGTGTCGAGGAGCTCGGTGTCTAAGCACAAGGGCCTTTGATCGGTGCCGTCTCTGCGAAGCAGCAAATACACATGTGGAAACTGAAAGGAGTTTGACGAAGCCAGCGTTGCATGCACTCGTATTAGCTAAGCAGTCTGAGCGCGGCCCGAAAGTCTGCGAAGGACTCCAGAGTGGACAGGTTGCTGCTATGTGAGAGAGCTGCGGCCCTGTCTAAGACTCGCTGTTGGAGGTAGACAATACTGCTCCTCGTGAGCATGCGAGTGCAACCATGGGTTCAGCCTTGTAAAGGTCTTCAGCGGCACGACAGTCCTGCTCTACTTCTTGAACCTGCGCAGCTTGTGCGAGTCGCCCAAGGCCATCAGTACAGTAGGTGGTGTGCTGACCAGCATGTCTTCATTTCAAGCCAGTGCAACGGATGCTTTGAAAGCAGCGACCTCCGGGTTCGTAGCAGGTGCAGGCTCATACGACGTGCGGGGTGCGACAGCAGGAAACTGACCTGAAGGACATTGTGCAGTTCACTTCCTGATAGCTATGTTTTCAGGCTACGCAAAGAAATCTTGTTGGATCTCGAAGGCAACGGATGAGCGAAGCTTTCTGAGTTGTCGCATGCAGCAGTAGCCGCTCCTAGATTCGAAGACCTTACGAAAGTTGCGTGCATCATTCGCGAACATGTTGAAACACTAGCAGTCCTTTGACGTGACGCTCCTGCTACCTGTCTTGTCGATTTTGTGTAGTGGCCTTGCAGTCGCACACCGGGCGGGAGACCAGCAAGATGCGCAAGGATATAAGTTGAATAAACAGAGTCTACATATTTGACACCAATGTCCTCATGTCTTCACAAACCATTTCCCAGGATTTCTTGGTGCAGTGCTGTGGCGACAACGAGGAGGGACGAAGTAACGGCTTGCGAAAGTTCCTGGCAGATGGTCTTGGCTACATAGCAGGGGAGGACAGACGGATGTCGGCAGTTCAATGGTTGAGTTATCTTGTTGCAGAGTCTTGAGATGGTGCTCTGCGAGACGGTTCCCGGAAGAGTGGGCTAATGCTCGAACTGTGGCTGAATCCTTCAGGACCTGGCTCTGTTCGTTCGACTAGGCAGTCGCCGTGCCTTCTTTCCTACCCAGCGGCACGCGCCACTTTTACATGTGGTGTCCCGGCTTCATTTGCACCACCGTGGTCACCATAATTTCCCTTTTGGAGTTACCCGGTCAATCCCTGGGTCCCTGGCTGCCGGCCCCAACCTGGCGCAAAGTGCAGTTTGGTCCAATCCCCTCTGAGTCCGTGGTCTTACAACCGGCGACAAAGGTTGGCTTGTTGCTTTTCCTTGGTGCTTTGCCTGGCGCCTTCCACCTCATGGCGGCGCCCTCGACTTGTTCAGAAAAGCTTGGCTAGGTCGGGCCAATATCAGAAGAATAGCCGTTTCAATGATGATGTCCCACTCGACCCCTCAAGTTTGAGGCAGCTTCCCCTCTACATAAGCCCTCACCTTTCGGAAGCAGTTTTTAGATGTAGCCTCCCGAGAGAATTCCGGAAGCCGCTCAGGAGCGTTTATTCGCCAAGCCCGAGATTGTCGATGTGACTCCCGGCCATAAACCAGCTGGTGGCGGTTGAGAATGCAGAGCTTGCGTGCAGTCATCGTGTTTACAGTTTATATGATTAGCAGGCTTTGACAAATCCTGTCGAGTTCCAGCATGGACCAAAAGAGAGAGGCGTTGGCATACTGATATAAGGCAATCGTGCTCTATGTGAGAGACCGTGTCCAGGGCCAAACCAGTAGACAATCAAATTGGTCCGACCATGCCCCATGTCCACGGATCGGTCCATAGATCGATCCAACTTTTCCCAAACAACTTCAAACCGAGAAGCCTCATAGCGATTCTTGCATCGACAACACTTGCACGTGCAAATGCGCTCCTCTGCTGCCCGCTGCGGAGGAAACCGTTCGCAGCAATTCTTTTGCCACGATTCGATCGACTTTCAGAGCGCACTGACTACCTGGTGCTCGTGGACTCGGATTCGGGGACATTGCGCGTCAAGCCGAAATTTGAGCAGGCCTCGTATCTTGCCTCAAAGAGTAGAGGTTTCGACGGTGCATTGTAATCAATTAGCTGCAACCTTCCACCTCAAGCAATGGTCTCCGCGCGGCTACTTGTAAGATTGCTGCTGACAAGCAGCCAGAAATGCTTAACTATCCCTGCAGTCGCGCGCTGCTCAGGAATGTCCGCCTGTGTTGCGGAGCATCTGGCGCAAGCTGCAGCAACCATTCCTTCGAGCATTCATTGATGCGCTTCGACGACAACCCAGCAGTTCTTGAATTTGGGGCGAACCCCACCAATTGCACATTGATTGTTTCAGGCCAGCTGTCAACTTTGTTGACTGGCAATAGGTGGTTGTAGACTTGCACGTACGTCTTCGGCAAGCCGCCCGAATGACGCCTAGAATCCTAGAACTAGACCATCCCTTCCAGGACACGCCAGCCAAGCCACGACCAAATTACGGCTGCGAGTTGAACAGAGTACCGATCATCACCTCTCTGACTGCTCGGAGCTTGGCTGCAAATGCCGCGACGGGTACAGGGGAGGCCTAAACGTGTCTACATTCGCCGACGGGAGCTTGATTGATACCTGCAGCCCGGCACCGTGTGCAGTTGAACATTCCAATCGTCAAGCAGGATCTGAGTGTGATTGTAGAGATGGATACTATGGGGACATCTCCTGGGACGGAAAAGACTTCAGAGGCAACTGCATCCCTGCACCATGTAATATCACGCATTCCAACATGGAGGACGGCTGGAAGTGCCGCTGCCGTGATCGATTCGCAGGAAGTCTCTATTGGAATGGTTCCACACCCCGGGGAGTTTGTTCTCCTGCTATATGCGCAATAGAAAACTCGACCGGGAGAGCAGGCGAGGAGTGCGAATGCAGTGACGGATTTGCCGGAAACATCGTGTGGGAAGGGCAGACACTGCAAGGGACGTGTCAACCGGCACCGTGCAATATCCAGAACTCCACTCGCGATGCTGGTTTGGATTGCAAATGTCGAAGCGGCTTCGAGGGAAGCGTGGAGTGGTCGGGTGCAACTCCCACGGGCTCGTGCCAACCCGTTCCATGCGGGGTTGTCAATTCGAACAAGGCGCCCGGCGACAAGTGTAGATGCGAGGATGGCTTCGCCGGCGCCATACTTTGGAGCGGAACTTTGGCTAAAGGCAGTTGCAACCCTGCGCCCTGCAATGTTGCTAATTCCAGCGGACAGGGATTGAATTGCCGTTGCGAGCATGGGCTGGAAGGGGTCATCCACTGGAATGGTTCAGAAGCTACGGGGCGATGTGCACCGGCACCTTGCAACATTACGAACTCGAACCGGATGCCAGGCCATAAGTGCAAGTGTAAAGACGGGTATGACGGTACCATTGACTGGGAGCTCTCAACTGCTAAGGGCACATGCGAGCCTGCGGCATGCACGATAAAGAATTCAAACCGTGCGAACGGGCCGAAGTGTGTGTGCCTAGATGGCTATGCTGGTAGCATTACTTGGCAAGGCTCGGCACCGCAAGGATCCTGCAAGCCAGCTTTCTGCAACAAGATTGCCAACACGAACGGCAAGCGCGGCACGGCTTGCGCATGTCGTGACGGGTTTCTAGGCAATATCAGCTGGCAAGGCTCTGTTGCCAGCGGAAGCTGTTTCCCAGCTCCTTGCATGGTTGAGAATTCAGACAAAATCCCAGGACCCGATTGCCGATGCTTAGACGGCTTTGCAGGCATCTTCGCATGGAAGGGATCGATGCCAATGGCCACCTGCAAACCCATGCCGTGTACCGGTGTCAACTCAAACTCGAAAGTTGGCCCGGAATGTGATTGTTTAGACGGCTTCGTAGGAAAGCGGAGGCTAAATGAGTGGGAGGATGCGTATGAGCTAGATTGCAGACCGGCCCTGTGCACCGTTGAGAATTCAAACGGGCAAGATGGTCACGGCTGCGGTTGCAAGAGCGGCTTCATGGGAACAATCACGTGGGCTGGCGCGAGGCCTCAGGGGTCATGCAGCCCTGCACCCTGCGTGGTTCCCAATTCAAACCGGCAGCCGGGACTTGCTTGTAAGTGTGGAAACGGATTTCGCGGTAAAGTTACATGGCGGGGCCGCCATCCAGACGGCTCTTGTGACGCGGTGCGTTGCCGAGTCTCGCAATCGGACTTTGCACCTGGCCCGTCATGCAGCTGTGCAGAGGGTTTTTTTGGTAACATCACATGGTTCAAAGAATCTGCCGCTGGAGACTGCAGACCTCTGCCGGTCTGTTCCGAGGACATTGTCCATGTCACAACTTCCGTGGTAGATGTCGAGGACTTGCATGGAAAGATTTGCAGGGCTGGTCAAGGCTTCACGGTTCGAGGTAGCACATGTAACCAAACAACCGGTGCTATCCAGTGGATCGCGGATGAAAGTAGGCCGCATGGCAATTGCAGTTGGAGATGGTCCGGATCTGAGGCGGATTGCCACACAACCGCTCATACGATTCGCATGTTGCGCGGGTTAAAGCTTCCCACTCACTGTTCAAAACATGCTGCTCGACCACGTTGTTCCTCGCAAATTGAATACGTGGTGACCAGCCCTCAAGCTTCGCGATATGCCTGCGGAAATGTTTCACTACCTGATGAATATGAAATTGTGACATTTCGAGGTCACCGCTGTGGATACGATCTCATCAGCTGGGACACTGCAAGCATCACGGTTTTATCAAAGACCTGCACCTACAAGCTTTCGAGTGCCTGTGGCGATATCCCAGATGGCGAACAACTTCCAAAGTCCTGCAGAAATTCAGCGGAGCCTGCAACCTTCGTGTGGCAGCATGTCGATCGGATGCCGGAAACGGTGAAATTCTTCGATGACGGCTCATTCACACTTGAGCCCGGCCTTGAGCTCAGCACACCCGTGAAGCCCTTGCTGCATTCTGTGTTTTTCGGGCTTCCGAATAGTTTTGCACCCTTGACCGAACGGCCCGCAGGTTGTTGAGGAGGCTGTGCTACCGTAGCTCGCTGTTTTGAGTAGGTCTGCTTGTGCTTCGGTCGAGTCTTATGTCGATTTAGATTGGCGGGTTCGCAGTGCACTCCTACTGAACTTGAATCTGCCTGTTCTGGGTTTGTTGTCGTCACCGGGCGCGCAGACAAGGTCAGAACGGCAAGAAGACATGGCAATCGGACGGCGTCTACTTATCTTTGCAAAAGAAATTTGCCTCGGAGCGCATGAGGTGGGGATTTCGCCGATACTTAGACGAGCCCGAAGACGAAGGCGATCTGGACGAGCTTGATGAACACGTCGGCTTCCATTTCTTTGATAGAACTACAGACGAGCTCAAGGCAAAATGGAAGACATTACCATCCTGGTGGGTTTTCAAGTTTCAGCAGATATCATCCCGGGCCAGTTTTAATGCAGACCGATTAGTTGGCTGTGAGAAGTCTTTCTCTCATCAGGACGCCTGCTATAAAATCGTCTTTGGGCAAGAGATTTGGACGACCGCAGATAGCAAGAGTTATTGTGACTTCGGGCAGGTTGCAAAGCCGGCATGGAGAAAATATGTGTATTCCTACTCTGCCTTTGGAGTTCAGATGTACCGCTCGGCGACTCCTTGTCTTCCCATTGCGGCATATGAGGAGATTCAGCTGACGGTTACGGATGTCAACCTGCCCGAGGAAGAGTTTGCATACGCTACCACGGATGCACCATGTCGGAGAACGATTGGTATAGCAACCGCAGCTCGTGCACTCGACTCGAAATGCCAAAACGCATATGAGGTTGTGTACACTAACGGTCGCAATGTTGGTGCTGCCCTGAAGACCTTCAATTGGGCCTTCGATTCTTTCGGCGATGAAGATGAAGATGACGATGAAGATGAGGACGGATTAGATTGACGCATGATGCCGAGCACATGGAGAAACGAAGGTGTGCATTGCTTCGGACTCCGTTGTTTGGCTAAAAGACGGTCAGGAACTCTTATGAGGCCATCTAATCATCTACGATGCGGAAGAGCTGCGTGTGTGCTGGTGCGAGTGGGTGGGTTTCCGGTCTGAAACTCAGAAGTTGATGTGGAACTGTACATGTTGGCATACTGCATGTGATCGCATGGCTGAAAGCTTGACCTGCGGCATTTTTTGATGGGAAGAGGGTTCAGGAGGAGTAAGTTGCCTTTCTGGAGAGGGCGCGATGGGAAGTAGATAGCAACTAAGCAGAGACATCGAGAGATACCGAAAGAAAAGGGGGATGAGAAAGGGCGACTAAGAAAAGCATAGCCCGAGCGAGAGACGAGATCGCAGACAGATAGGTACTGGCTGTGTCAAGTTCAGCTTTGCACAGGCTCGAAAAATATGTTCGACGTGTTGAGGCATTGTCTTCTGAGGGACAACATGCGTGACCTCATGATCGCTTTCGGAATTTCGGCTGCGAGAGCTGAAACATGGTTTCCAAAACTGCGTAGGCAGTTTTAGTTGGGGCATTTGCCCCTTCGTCGGCGGCTGTTGTTGCCGTTGCCATGTAGCGCTTGGATGCTGGAGCCGGCAACGTGGCACGGCAATGCTGTGCCGAAAAGCAAATGCGGCGCTCGTTCAAACAGCCAGTGCCTCAACAGCTAGCTAACAGCTGACATCGTTAAGGTGTTCTAAGTACCTTGGAGACTCTGTGCAAGCATCCCTATTTATTGTCCTTCATTCGCCCAGGTTTGAGCAGCCTTGGCCGTGGTTCCTGCGAACCCAGGGCTCCCAGGTTGAGCCTTCTCATACGCCGCGATGCTGGGCTTGAGGATCCACCAAGGCAGGGTCTCTGCGTAGGCTGGCATAGGCCTTGTTGTCATGCCCCCAGCCTTGGGGGCAAGGTGGCTTTCTGTGATGTTCACGTTTGCACGTCAGCAGGACGTCGGAAGGCATTGATCACATATTGCAAACGATGGAGGCGCGACCGGCGGTGTGGTGTCAACGCCAGTTAACTGTATGTGTGTCAGCAAGCGTCGCAAGTGAACCACATGCCATTTCATACTATAGACAGTTGAGTGCGCCATTGAGCGGCAGAAGATTTACAGGTTGCATGGCGGCAAGTGAACACTGCTCGTGGCAGCACGGTCAAGCTTCCACCTCAGGCTGCCTTTGTTTTGTCGATTCCAGTGTGCTTGTGCTGACGAAACAGGTTGCGTGCAATCCACTATATATGTATGCTGTATGTGATGTGTGGTTATATATATATATGGGTTTGTGTGTGTGTGTGTGCGCGTTACATGTTGGACGTCGCGTGCTTTTCCCGTCGTATGCCTCGGCCTCAGTATAGGTAACAAAAGACTGTGTAAGGAATGTGTGCGTTTGCATGTGACGCTGTAGATACGGATGGTAGGATTCCGACTGCTTGTCCGTAAATACTCACAGATGGAGTTCATTATGGTGTATGTATGTATATATATATACATATATTATGTACGTTGAAGCCAATATTATGTGAATGGTCATGTGGACGTGCCTGGTTTTTGTGTGTGTGTGTGTGTGCGTGTGTGTGTGTGTATTACATATTAAACATAAATACATACATGCAGAACTCTCCGACCAAACAACAAGGTTCAATACGGAAAAAGCGGATGAACACAACGTCAAGTTAACTGCCTCGTACGAATAACCGAGGTTGGCCAACCCAGAGCACAATCTGTTGGTGAGCTTGGAATGCGCGAGGGACGCCTGCAGACATATTTGCTGTAGTTTGAGGTTCTTGAGTACCATGCAAACCGCAACAACTGGGGATCAAAGACATGGTGAAATTTGCAGGACTTCATGCTGGGCCTTCTTACAGAGCCGGACCCTGGACGGCAACGCCTAGCGGAGATTTTTGGAGGCCATGCTTTCAGGGCAGCCGCGCTGACCGAAATCATGCATTCATACCTTAACCCGAATTTGCAGGTGATTGCAGCAGAATTGCGCGAGTCAGGGCAATTCTGGATGGTGCGACTCTTTCTCATAGCTTCTTGGCACAACCCACTCCGGGTGGATGCCCAGGCCGACTCAGAGAGGTTCAGCTTAACCTACGATGTGTCCGTGAGCCGGCGTTGATGCCGAAAGTTGCCCCTTGGACCGCCCTCTCAACATTTGTCCAAGTGTGTTCCGTTCTTCAACCAGGAAATTGCACCGACGATCGCATCTCATCTTGCATGAGCGCCGTGAAATCGGTAGAAGCTGTGCTGAAGAAGGACGTATCCGGCAGACTATCATGCATAGACATGCTGCATGCATGGGCGAATTCACATGCTTGCACCACTGACTGCATTGGAAACTAGAGTAATCAGAGCATAATCAGAGATGCTGAAAACACTTTCGCCGCCTGGAACAGCGCCGCTTGAGATGAGCAGGACTGTGGTGTTGGTCGGCGGTTGTCAGAGGACCGGAGATGGGATTTTCAGAGGGTCATTGTATATCCAGGAATCCGCAGATCACGGCCAGGCGCAGGAAGTTTACTTACTTGAAACTTGCCCCCGCATAAAGTAGCCGGGAAGGGAAGGTTGTCAACGCACGTTTGCTTCCTTCCTTCAGTCGGTGGTTCCTGCACGTGGTTTCATGCAAATAAGCATTTTCTTTTGTTCCTCGCGGCCGGTCCGGGAAGTGAGAAATGAGGGACAAATCTTCATTGGGTTCATCCGACTTGTAACCATATCCCGTATTCCCTAAACCACTACCGTGCGGTGCGACTTTGTCAGATGGGCGGGTGGGTAAAACCCCTGTGGCCAGAAGCCTAAACTCTAAACCCTTTGGTCATAGTGAGGAGCTTCCACCTTGAAAATTTAGCGTACGCCAGCAGCAGTGAGTCTGCCTCTCTCGAAAGCGTAGTTCAGCTGTTGTCGAGTGCTGTTGTCATCTGATGCTGCTTGCTCCATCGGAGCTACGAGAGATTCACGGAACAGCTTTAGCCAGAAGGACCCTGACTGCGGACTGGTCTTTGGTTTATACATGTTTATACCACATCGGGTTTGTTTGCCCTTGCATGGCCTCGCCTGGCTTGTCCGAGTCGTGAGAGCGTAAAGATGGACCAGGCCCAGCAGAAAGAGCTGACACGATTGCGCGAGCGACAAAGTCGGCTGCTGGCTGCAACAAGCGCAGACAGTCCCGTACGCTGTAGATGACAGGGAGTCTTCCGCACATGTTGGGTATACAATTCTAACCGTAATAGTGCGCATTCTGTTGAACTTTGAACAGCAGTGCCAACAGTAATTGCAATGACAACAACAATGAGCATCATGACAATATGAGGTAGCATGAAGCCGTCAAAGATCGTCAAAGGGCGTTCCTGATCTGCGCTACTCAGAGAGCCCAATATCCTCTGAAAGTATATACATTCAGTCAAAGCATTGAGACCCCCCGCGGTCGAAGGTGCCTTTCTGAATCTAGGGGTATCAGGCTCGCTGGGTACCGGCTACAGTACATTCATTTCCCGATATGTGCAGTCAGAAAGTGTTGGCCTTAAGCTGAGGGTGTTTCAGAAGCTATCCCTGTGCTGACGTGAGAGGTTCCAAGCCAGACATCTGCGTGGCGAGTTTTCGCCATTGAGCAAGAATGGAAGCCCATCACAGTCCAGGCCAAGACCTGTTTTGTTGTGCTGCGTAAGACATCAATGACTGGTAGAAGCCATGGTGTAATGACAGAGTCGCTTAAGCACTGAAATGCCACAGTCTTTCGTGTACACTGTGAACAGACTTTTCTTTGGCCATGCGCTTTCTGCGATCGGGCACAACGTGCATGCGAAAGCTCCTGCATGATTCAGGTCGTCATGGTTCGGGTTTGAAGCAGCAACAACCGGATCAGCAGGCACGATTTCATGGTGACATGGTGTGTTGAGTGTGAAAACTGATGCCGATCGTCTGTCTGAAGCAAACCACGTGCAGACGATGCACTACCTCCAAGACCGCGTGCTGGTTCTGAACCCTCACTGCGCAGTGCCTTGCCAGTCTAACTTGCCTCAGAAGTTTCTTTGCCTTTGCGCTGGCTTTCTGGATGAGCGTCCGTATAATCTTTAATAGAGGAAAAGGACCTTTTTGACATAGTTCTCCGGACTGGTACTCACTATTCTTCCCGGTCCTTCGTGCCTGTGTAACATCCAGGGGCGCATGCTTACCAGTTGACAACCGCTCCTGACTGAATTGATGGAGCTTTCCGGCAAGCGCTGTTCTCCTTAGGCCGGCTTGGATGAAAATGTCGGGAAATCAAAACAGTCCTTCGTTGCGGTCTTTGAATGGATACAAGACGTGTGCAGAGTTCATCTTTTACGTCTGTGGATCCGAACAGACAGGGCGACATCTTCCTCAATTGTGATTGAACCCTAACCCCAAGTCATATGGCTCAAGCACCAATTCGGTTTGTCACCACCGGGGATCAGCACGCTTCTTGCCGGTCGATCACGTCAGCACCCGATGGCTTGGGTCGTGAAGAGCAAGTTCACTTTCATCGCGGTGGAGGAGCGCACGATTTCTCCACCCCGCTCGAAAAGCGTTCCACCGAGATTGAGGGTCGAAGTCGAGAGCATCCAAGACAGGTACCTCGCAGCGGTGTTGGGGCACGCAGCAAATTTGCAACCATTGCCCGCAGTTCCAGCTACGACGCAACCTTCTCCACCCCCCGCTGTCGAAGTGACCGAGACAGCAGTTCCAGAAAGGATTGCTGCTGAACGTATTCCCGGGCCCGGCAGCCTAGGTCATCCAGAATTTTGCCGCAGGCCTTGCGTGCTCTTCGCCCGTGGGAACTGTCAAGCTGGTTGGGATTGTCTCTACTGCCATCATGCAGAGCATCGCGACGTGTTTCGCCCGGAGAAGCGTCTTCGGAAGAAGTTGCAGCAAGTGAACGTTCCCGGCAGGCTGCTCCTCTTGCGCAATTGCTTGGAGATCAAAGCTGCCAGACTGCCGCGTGAGCTTCCTTCTATTCAAGCACTTCGCGACGTGATTGAAGACGCCTGGGCCATTGCAGACCAGCATGCAGCCACGGATGTGCGCTCTATCCAGAGACAGCTGTCCGCGCTACCGATTAGTGCCTTGCTCGGCCACCAGGTGATCGGTAGCTTTAGTCCCGAACTTTTTCACTCCATTCAGAAGCAGCTTGATTTGCTCAAATTGGCCAGTCCAATTCCGACGTGAGTTGCCATGGAAACCAACGTCAACGGCAAGGTTTGCGAAAAGTCTGTTCCGTTTTGTCTTTCCGTGTTGACAGAAGTTGGGAAATATGATGATGAGGCACCTCAGACCGAGCAGCCACCAGCAGAATTGCCTACCTTGCAGGACCGAATTCATTTCACCTGATGCAGCTCGCCAGGCCCACCTAAGCCCCAGAAGCTTCAAAACTAGTGGAGTTATAAAGGTTTAGGGTGTTGTGCTGGCGGTGGGCGCCCAATCAGGCATTTCAAGATACGCTCTTACGGCATCTGTATCGCTCTATCCAGGAGTTCAATATTATGAAGTTGGCCACTCCAGCGCCTTGACGAGTTGCCGCGGCGACCAACATCAACGAGAAAGACGATCCTTACTTTCTCTTTCAGTGTTGGTGGATGTTAATGCGGCATCTCAGATGGAGCGCTACGACTGGTTCTGATGGCAGCTCACCAGACCGCCATAAACCCCCAGCCTCAAGCTCGAAACACAAGCAATTTGGCCTTGAGCACGAAAGGCATGGAAGTATAGGCGAGTTTAGGGTTCTTGGCTGACGGTGAGCGCCGAATCAACGTTTCAAGAGTTTGCTCTCGGGGCAGGGTTTGATGCACTCCATCGATCCGGGCAGGAGATTTTTCTCCTGGAACGGTTTGCTCTCCAGAAGGGAAGCAAGGTCTCTGACTTCAGCAGGCCGTCGTTCAAGGGAATAGTGACGGATAGAGTTTTGGCGTTTGCTGTTTGGGAGTCTGCTTCCGACCTGGGGTTTTCGCCGGTCACAGCGGGAGTATCGCAATCCCTGTCGGAAATACTTGACCATTGGGATGCCTGTAGACATTTGAGCCCTCCAAATGCGAGAGTTTTCCGAACCCGCGTGATGCCCTACTACTACGCTGTAGCACAACGCATACCAGCTCAAGGAGTTGAGTCGCTCTGAGCTTCTCGAAGCCATGCTGGCGTTCGCTTCTGGTTGAAGCCTGTTTGACATGGAATCGCTTGTAGGGTCTGAGAGGTGTTCTCGAAGCATGAAATTGCATAGCCAATCTGCGGAAGCCAATGTCAAGCAGGTCTCATATCATGACATCATGAGGCATGCCTGCCATGGTGTTTAAGAATTGAAGCACATGCCGCTCACCTTTCTGCAGCAGAGGTCCGCGCAGTGACGAGAATTGTCAACTGGAGATGATAGAAACGTGGAATTCCAATCGCAAGCGCCGAGACCGAGCTGGCAGAAGGACAGTGCACGCTCAGTTGCGAGCCAGACTCGCAGGCGAATGTTCCGAAGTTGTGAGCACCACCTTCTTGCCCAGCCGTAAGAATCACTTCTTCTATCGACAGTTTTAGTAAAGGCTGAGGAAGGGGCAAGCTTTCCTTATCAATCTCAAACTCAAGCCTCATACAATGCCACAGATCCGTGATGCTGCTCGCATCTTTGGGT
>CAJNDV010011447.1:95698-117855 GCA_905221635.1 Symbiodinium sp. CCMP2456
CCGGATGCTGTGGCAGTCGGCTCGACCGATTGGGACGACACTGTCAAAGATGGAGCTGTCAGCACAACTTCGGACACACCCCGGGCACAAAGTCTCGACAAGCCGCGAAGCTTTGAAAGCGCATCCGGCAAATCAGCCAGAGTCCACCTCGACTCCCTGGGAATGGAAGATGTGACGCTGGAGAGTCCACTATTGGGCGAAGTTGGGGAGCAATCCGCCGAAGGGGATCCTGGCGCTAACCCCGCACCTGCTCACTTGGACTTCGTGCCTTCGCACAGCGGCGTGGCCGAAACCACGGCAGCTGCAGACGAGACTGGCGGCAGCCTCTCCACCGAGAAGCTTGGACAGACAGTTTGGCCGAGTACGTAGGTTTTCCCATGACTTGTCGGCTGTGTGAAGTCTTCGGTTTGGCACGGTTTGCTGAAGTGGGTGCCGGTGCGCTGCAGGAATTTACTACAGAAGCTGTACACGTTGATCTGAAGAATTTGAAGAATTAGAAGCATGATATCACGAAGCTCCCGTTCTTGGGTGGAGCGCAGGTCCAACGACCGTCCTGCGCCCGGTTCCTTCAAGCAGACGCCTGTTGCCTGTCACATCTGGCAAGACGGCTGTCGGGTCTTCTTGTCATGCGGTGGGGTCAAGCCGGGCATTGCAACCCAGGATGGATGTAAGTTTGGATCCGAGGTTAGGACATGTTGAACCAAGAACGAAGAAGCAGCGTAGTCTCAGCCAAGGAATGCGACAGTTTGCAGCCTTTGCTGCCAGCAGAATCTGACGCAGATCGGCGCCAGGTTGGCCAGGCAAGGCATTTCCAGTCCAGGTATGGTGTCGATATGTCTGAAGGCATGTTTTCGAGCTTGGCATGTAATACTCATATTTTATTTCGGCAGACTTGTGCCAAGGGTAGACCAACTTTTTCCCCTCACTTGATCTTCCCCTTCATTCTGCTTCTGCTAAAGAACAGCTTTCTCTGCCCGGAGGATGTTGCCATGGAAGCTGGTGCTCCCAACGCCGAAACTGGTCAGTCTCAGAGTGAGACCCCATCAACATGGGTTGAAGACGAGCCGGATGCTGTGGCAGTCGGCTCGACTGATTGGGACGACACTGTCAAAGATGGAGCTGTCAGCACAACTTCGGACACACCCCGGGCACAAAGTCTCGACAAGCCGCGAAGCTTTGAAAGCGCATCCGGCAAATCAGCCAGAGTCCACCTCGACTCACTGGGAATGGCAGATGTGACGCTGGAGAGTCCACTATTGGGCGAAGTTGGGGAGCAATCCGCCGAAGGGGATCCTGGCGCTATCCCCGCACCTGCTCACTTGGACTTCGTGCCTTCGCACAGCCGCGTGGCCGACACCACGGCAGCTGCAGAGGAGACTGGCGGCAGCCTCTCCACCGAGAAGCTAGGGCCGCAAGAAGCAGATTCCTGTCTGAGCCGTTGACATAAAGCCTGCAAGGCCACCCGTCATGGCCCTGCCGCGACTCGAAGTGTAAGTCTAAATGTCCCCAGTATTTTGTCTATTAGTGTAGGATTGCGTGTGCCTTTTCAGGGTTTGTTATGGGCTGCAGCTAGTAGAAGGGCGACTATGTTACTACAAGCGTTTAGGCAGTTGGGGTTCCTTAATGGTCTCCAGATTTCAGCGCTCGAACAGGCCAGATGGACGCCCTGCGGCCATGTACTGTTGCAGCTTGAAGCAGTTGGAGGCCTGAGCCGGGAAAGACAGCACCCACAGCAATATCCACAATATTGTAGTTGCAACATACCCGAACTTGCTCCAATGTACTTTAAATAACCTATCTGTTGTTTCTCTTCTGAATACATGAGATATGCATACATACATACATACATACATACATACATACATACGTACATACATACATATGTATGCATGTATGCATGCATGCATGCATGCATGCATGCATGCATGCATGCATGCATGTATGTATGACGCACACACACACACACACACACACGCGCGCGCGCGCGCGCGCACACTGAAGTTGTAAAATGGACCGGACAAGCCAGAGCCACAAGGAGGGCGCGAGGCCGCGAGGTAAGGTGCGACCAGGTGCGGTTTGTCCCCTGTTTCTCAAATACGCTCGCAGAAGACAGAAGTGTTTGACAAACAAGCAGCAAACAGCTCGAAAGGGACTAAAGTAGAGGAGAGACAGGGAGTAAACCGCTCGAAAGGGATTAGAGTATTTGAGAAACACAAAGCAGATCGCTTGAAAGGGAATAGAGTACTTGGGAACAGCAGGCAAAACGCTCGAAAATAACCGGAGCAAACCGGTCGAAAGGGACTTGCGTTTTGAAATTTGAAAAACAGGAGCAAACCGCTCGAAAGGGACAGGTGTGTGAGCATCAGGGAGCAAACTGCTCGAAAGGCACTACAGTACCTGAGAAACAGGAAGCAAGCCGCGGGAAAGGATTAGAGTATTTCAGGAACCGGGAGCAAGCCGCTCGCAAAAGACAAAAGTGTTTGAGAAACAAGGGGCAGCCAGCTCGCAAGGGATTTGAGTTTTGAGTGTGTGAGAAAAAACCGCCCGAAAATACGAGAAACAGAGAGCAAATCGCCCGAAAGGAACCAAAACAATGAGCAACCCGCTCGAAAATAACAGGGAGCATGCCGCTCGAAAGGCACTAGATTGATTGAGAAACGCGGAGCAGACCGCGTGAAAAGGACTAGAGTGTTTGAGAAACGCAAACGGGTGGCTTGCCCATTGCTTCCCGAGTACTCTAATCCTCTTTGAGCAGGTTGCTCCTTGTTGTTCAAATACCCTGATCGCGATGGAGCGGTTAGCTTTGTGTTTCTCAAGCACTCTGTTCCCTTTCGCGCGGTTTGCTCCTTGTTTCCCAAATACCCCGGTTTGTTTCGAACGGTTTCGTCATTACTCGAATCTCTTTCGAGCGGTTCGCTCCTTGTTTCTGAAATACTCTAGTGCTTTTCGAGCGTTTTGCTTCCTATTTCTCACATGTTCTCTTCCCTCTAGCGGTTTGCTCCCTTTTTCTCAAATGCGCTACTGTTTTTCGACGGGTTTGCTCCTTGTTTCTCAGATGCTGTAGTCCATTTTCGAGCGGTTTGCTTCTTCTTTCTCAATTACTCTAGTCCGTTTCGAGCGGCTTGCTCCCTGTTTCAGAAATACTCTAGCCCCTTCCGAGCGGTCTGCTGCCTGTTTCTCAAAAACTCTATCGCTCCTTGTTTCTCAAACAGTCTCCATGTTTCTCAACCACTTGTATTTTTTTTTGAGCGGTTTGCTTCCTGTTTCTCAGATTCTCTGATCCCTTTCGAGCGGTTTGCTCTTTGTTTCTGAACTTTGTCTTTTGCGAGCGGTCTGCGAGGTCGTGAGGCCGCGAGGTTCTGAGGCCGCGCTGCCAGGCCAGGTCGTGAGGCCGCGAGGTTGGGGTCCTTCTCGAGGCTTCGGGAAAGGAATTCCCCTTAAAATGTGTGATAAACGAAAATGCGCATGCATATTCTACAACACAGGAGCTTTGTATACAACTACATATCGTGCTGCTCTCTGAAGGTCGATGACATTGCTGGTGCCGTGGACCCCGAGCCAGTAGAGTGTGGCGGCCCCGCGAAGGGAGTGGAGCTGCAACTCGGTGTAAGCGCCAGCATGACAGAGGTGTGAGGGTCTCGTGAGCTTGGCAGTGTGGCAATTTTATTTGAAGGCAGTCAGGATGACGGGTTGAAGAGCGCATCTAGAGTCAGAGGAACTTCTGTGGGTGACGGATCCTTGTTACATGTTCCTGACTCAGCATGCTCGGGCTCATCCGCCAAGAAGATGGATCAAGGGAATCCGTGCTCAGATAGTTTCTTGGTGCCTGAGTGAGCCTGGAACTGTGGAACCCAGGTTCGCATGCGAGGATTCTCTCCCGGCACAGCAGCCCAAGTCCCTTGACTGCGACCCCATCCCGAATTAAGCCAGTACAGTTGGCAGGGTGTTGGGACTGAAAATCAGGAATCCTGGGCCAAAGATGCCACCACCAGGTAAAGGAAAGGTGCTTAGGCCCGGAGGGAGGCATAAATGACAGTCCACACAGCCATCCCAGAAGGAAGTGTTGCCATGCACGACTCCGAAATCCTCAACCCGCCTCGCCCGGGTTGTCGGGCTGTCAGAGTCGAAACCCAACACCCGGAAACCCGCTCCCGTAAAGAAAGTCCTCGTAGTATTCCTAACAGGACCCTCAAAGCAACCGCTATAGTAACCCTTATATGCAAGCCTGTGATGCAAGGAAGTGCATTGAAGCCGACGACTCCAGCTCTGACGAGGCTCGGGCCAGAGCACAAACATCATTAATTTCATGGATGAACCAGTTATGATATATATATATATACACATACATACATACATACATACATACATACATACATACATAACATACATACATACATACATACATACATACATACATACATACATACATACATACATATAGACACCCTCAAGATTATGCAATAATTCACTACACTATTCTTTGCTTTGTTCTACCGTGCATACTATACTGTACTATCCGAGATTAGGCTAGACTAGACTAGAGTATACTATGGTATACTATGCTTCATTATGCTATGCTCTACTATTCAATGCGTCTGACAATTACCATAACATACGATCACACATACGACATACGATGACCCACTCTAAGAGACTCTAGTCTAACATACTAAATACTATTATGATATACGATGATCACATATACCACAACTTAACACAAGTATTAAAGATTTTGGTTGTGGCTACCTGTTGCCCAGGACGTACCTATGCCGGCCAACTGGGGCACGCCTCGGCAAAAGAGAGGCAGCATCATTCGCCCTGTCGCAGCTTGGGCACAGCATCTGAGTTCTTTACTGGTTCGGCTGTGGCTGCTTAGGTTTTCTCTGCGATTTTGCACTTACTACTCTTAGTTCAAGGCTTATAGCAACTTTAGGCATCGCACACTCGTGCATGTGCAGTTTGTAAAGGATAGCTTCCCTAGACCTCTGCAGTGCTTGGGCTGCACCTATCTACGAAGCCTTCAAAGGTTACGTTCAGTTCGGTAGGCATCAGTTTCCCGAAGCATGTTAGCCTGGGGCCGGGCTCCGTTGCTTCCTCCGGTAATTCACACACGACGACAAGCCCAAGGGAGGTCTGGGTTTCACCAAGATCTGCATGCACCGAGGCATTGCCGGCCCATTTGCTGCAGCAGGCTAAGGACATCAACGTTTATTGGTAGGTTTGGGAGATCAGAGGCAGTTTCGTGGTCTGTGCTGCAAAACAAGAATCAGTGGCCCAACGCTTGCAAGATGTCGCAGCTCACATCGCCATGTGGATTGTCTGCATGCATTTGCCGATAGGTCCATAGGTTATTCATAGGGTCTCCAAGTCTGTCCAATGGTGGCACTAGCGGATATGCCACCCGGCAGGCCTTACCCTGCCCCGTGTGCATCAGAGTCTAAAGCCTCTAGACCTTACCATCGATGTGCATTCGTAAACCCTAAAGCCCCAGCATAGACGTGCACCCATGCCTGCCTTCCTTCAGAGAGTCAGCTGCAGGATGCAGGGTACAGCGAGGACACGGGGGTCGTGGAGTTTCGTGTTGGCCGCGATGAAGAGAAGATAGGCCACTGCTTGCAATGGGGATCGTATACAGGGGCATAAATGCAGGGATTCTGTAACCCTTGTGCTCTGGATGCAGGCAGGCATGTATCACCATGTAGCCATAATCACTAAATATTGGCACCCTCGCTGTTTCTGGATTGCCCGCATCTTAGCGCAAAATCCAACCTCTCGGCCAGCAAGTTTATTTAGCTCCTGCGTTCTGAATCTACCTTGTGGAGGCATCGCCTTCAAGATCTTACCCCCGGCTGGGTCAATGGGCAGCAAAATGAGGATGACTAGCCTGTCAGCGGATTGCTTCTTTCCGTTTTGTATTGTATACTGCAACAGTGTGCGGTCGCCACGCAGCAGATGGTGCGGAGGCATGCCTTTTTCAGCACGTATCAAGACATGAAGTATTCACTGTGTGCACTGCCTTTCCCCAGGCACCTGGTCGTGGAAAAGATTACCGCCGGAACTCCAGCTGAAGCACTGCGACTACCGAAGGCTCCATGGGCTGGCAGCCACTGTGAAAGGTCCCTCAGTTTCAGGAAGCTTCCGAATACAGAGCCACAGAGACAACATCGAGTTTACGATATGATACGATCATGGCGGGGCTTTGCGCCATTGTAAAGAGGCATGATTACCAAGTCTATTTTGGTGTCCGAGTACCACGTGCTAGGATGGCTGTGCGGTTTGACTGCAAGCAGTGTTCCACTTGTCATGTACTGGGCTTCAACTCGGCGGCTCAGTCATCATCAAGCTTTCCAACAGTAACAGGCCAACAACAAGGGAAGCAGGCCGGAGGCTAGAATATTTGATGGAACTTGTTACTAAATTTAGCATTTGCGTTCAGGCATGCTGATGTTGCCGGTTACGGAAACATGTTGGTCAGCGGGGGTTGCGGGCTGACCGGGGTGGTGGTTCATGAGTGGTGTACCTTCTCGGCAGGCAACACTCAGTTGGCCTTTCTCAAGACAACCCAAAGCTGTCGTATCATCATGTCTCGCGCTGTCCTGCTGCAGGGAAGCCGTCTGCTATGCATCAATGGCATCCATACGGGCGAGATCGAGGCCACTTTTTTGCCAGCAGTGTCAAACATGCAGGCCAGCTGCATGGATGGCTTTAATCTCTTCCCCCTAATAATTATTAACCTCCCTGATATAAAAACTCAAATCCGCGGGTTTGAGTTTTTACATTAGGGGGGTTGCGGCGCATGCGGGTATGAGTGGGATTACTGGAATCAGACCGTAGCCCTGAGCCTTAAGAACCCTGATTACAGCCTGGCCTTAAACCCTAAGCCTTTCACCCTGAAGACCTAAACCTTAAGCCCTTAACCCCTAAGCCCTGAGGCCTTAATTATGCCCTAAGCCCTGAGCCCTAGAGCCTTAAGCCCTAAACACCTAAGCCTCAAAGCCTTAAGCCCTAAGCTTTAAACCCTCTAGCCTTAAACCCTAGAGCCTTAAACCCTAAAAGCCTCAAGCCCTGAGCCCTTAACCCCTAAACCCTAAAGCTCTGGTCCTGGATTGTCCGAGTTGTGAGAGTGTAAAGCTCTGGTCCTTTTGGTTTAGTACTACTGTAGTCTTGGCTCTATTAAAACTAATACAATCCCTAGGCCCCTCCTAATGTTTCTAATTAACTTTCAATTGTGGGCCCGACACCACGACATTCTGGGGGCCGGCAGTTTTTGTGTTAGAGGCGGGTTTAGTGTTAGGGGGAAGCGGTTGTGCCACTTGCTGCGTCTGATCACTTTCCACCCATGTCACCGGGTGCTCATGCTGAGTATGTTTGCTCCATGCACGACGGGACGGTCTTAGCTTTCGTGGGCATGATGCCCGGATCGGCTAGTCAAAGCTACAAGTGAAGTTTGCTTGCCTGGATCGTGGTTATGTATTTCTCAAAACTGTGTCAAGTTGCAGGGTCAAGTCGCCCACTGTCCGGAGGATGGGCACCTGTAGTCGAACAGGCGTGAATGCCACTGTTGGCTCAGCAGCTTCGCACAGCACATGTGTATACTTGATCGCGCATCGTCTAGGACACCTGGACTCCTGAATCCTCAAAATCTGCAGTGGCATCGACCAGATGCAGAGGTTTTTGCGGGGTTTTGTTAGCCATATAATCGAGCCCTTAGAGTGCCCTACTAGAAACCTTGATAGATCCCTTTAAGGAACCCTTAGGGGGACCCTAATTTAGGGAACTGCGAAATGCACGGATGTTGCAAGGCTGAAGACTTCTTCGATGTGATGCGGCAGCTTGGCTTTCGTTTTTGGTGTTCCTGCTACTGTAAGGGCCTTAATAATTAGAATAGGGTTTTGGGGTATACTATACTACAATCATAATCAGGAACCCCCAAAATAGTATAGGTAATTATTGAGGCTCCTATATTACTTGCAACAGATCTTGTCCAGAGAATTCCAGAACATCTTACGAGGTCCTAGGCTGAGATTGGGTGATTTGTGAGTGTCCATTGCCGTCCCCCAAATCCTCGCCCCCCCAAAAGGAACATAACATTGAACGCGCGAACGAAGTGGACGGCAGGCGTTAAGCTAGAAGAAGACAGGGGTGCACCTGTCGGTGGGTAGCTCATACGGCAGCCAGCATTCGCCTCGTCTCCGACTCAGACCATCGCAGCAGCCCTCTCCTGTGGGCAAAGCCCGTATCCAAACGACCCAAAACCTAAGTCAGCTGGCAAAAATCCATGCAAAACCTTTTCCCGCAACCCTGTTCCATATTCTCAAGAAGGAATTCGCCCGGAGCTTGCCAAGGCAGAGGCCACTGGACCTGCTTTTCCTGAAGCCCGACCCAGCCGACTAGGCCGGGCATCAGTTCGCGGAGTAGAAGCGTCGCATTACGGTTTAGGCTTGCAAAAAGGGTTTCCTTTGCATAGCCCAGGTGTAAAAGGAGTTTAGGGTTCAGGGTGTCCTGGCGTAAAGCTGCGAGCCAGCATCAAAAGGGTTGAACTGTTGGTATTTACGCAAAGACAAAGAGGTCGCCTGGCACAGCAACGGCCACAGACCACAGCCTGAGCTCGTGGCCTCTCGGAATCTTCAGAAGTCACTGAGGCATGAAGACAAGATGTAGGCCGCACAAGGTGAAACAGCAAATAATTATCAAGCACTGTTCTGGTGTGATTCCCAATGCCTTAAGCGATGCGGGCTGCGTAGTCCTAACCCGTTTCGTGAGTTGTTGGAGCCTGCAAAATGCTCGGCAGCACCTCCTGCTGCCTTCAGTACACGAAGAGTCTTTCGGAATGATGCAGGCGCCGGAGGCCCATGAGACTCAGGCCATAGTTAATGTCTGCTTGGACCTCAGCTTGAACCGGTGTTATTTTCGTTGACATGGGCCGAAGCTTGATGAAATACTCCACGGACCTTCGCCTGATATTTACGATGTGTTGATCTTCAGTGCAGACACCGTCGAGTTCAAGAAGGTGGTTTCTTAGCGTTAGCTCAGCAGCTCTACGCCAAAGGTGCAGAGATGACCAGCAATCCTAATCGTCAGAGCTTGGGTCTACCACCTTTGAATCTTCAGAAGACACAAGACCTTACTTTGTAGCAAGCATTAGACTTCTGACAATAGGAGCCTTTTTTGAAGATCCTTACTCCTATTTATTAGTTGGACACCGCATTTTTCGAGTACTTGTACTTTGCTCTTGGAGACCCAGGCAACGAACGAAGTTAATGGCAAAGGACCCTGGAGTTCTGCCTTGACAGACAAAAGTCCAAGCATGTTTCCCTTCCCGCACTTTGGCTAAGCCATGCTTTTTGTGGCCCGTCGTGCATCTTCAGCCTCGCAAGATAAACCCACGAAGCGGAAAGACTTGGCTTCATGTTCCGTGACAACCCGGGATGACATAGTTAGGCATCCGAATGCCATGTCAACGTGATTCCTGAACCCCAACCCCCTGTAAGTTGTTGCAAGTAATCCCGAAGCCCAAAACTAAGCCCTTTTCCAGCGGAGGGGAACACGCTCCTGTGAATGAAATCTGCAGCATTAGTGTGTTTGAATGCGTGCTTTGTTTAGGCTTTTCTTCTGGTTACCTGGTTCATAGCATTGAATCCTAAGGCCTCAGGAACGCATGGAGAAAGTTCGTTCAACTTTAAATTACATGTAAATACAACGCAGCACCCATTCAACGGTTAATTGCGCCTAAAGCAAGAGGAGAGCGAAGCGAACCCTATGTCTCAGTCTTTTGCTCATTGGTAATGGGTAGATAAGGGAACGTAAGCATGCTTCTTCACACTAACACACAGAAGCAACGAACGACATGGGAACAAGTGCACGCAGTACATTAGACTTCACTTGTCTTCGTGCATCTGACTTTTACCCTTTTTCGTGTTCACGTCGTTCAACCCTCACAATACGACTCTTGGTTTCGTTCCCAATGTTACCAATGTTCTTTTACCTGTTTGATCAAATTCCCGCATAGCATTTGTAAGCAAGAGAGCAAAAAAGCTTCGTCTCTTCACATTATAATTCTCTTACCTTGTTCGTTGTGGTCAATTTGAACTGAGCAAAACACTGAAGAGACACGTAAGCGATGTAAGCGTGTTCGCTCAACTTCAAGTGCAAACCGCAACAAAAAAAGTTATGTGTGTTGTTACTTCTGCTCATTCCATTACCTTTTTCATTTTCGGTTAAAGATCACACCACATGTTATATTAACATGAACTGAGCGAAGCGAATACGAAAGATTTTGCTTACCGCAATGAAACGAAACAAGTGACGGTAGAACGTCTGTTCGTTTCATTGGTCCAAAGTCGGTCTTCTGTCACATGGCCCATTTTTCTGCATTTAAACAATTAAAGTGTAATGAGAAGCCAAACTCCCGAACTTGAGGCAAGTAAAACCCTGAAGAGTCGAAACTTGAAAGTACTAAACCCTAGGGCCTAGACGACCTTCACAGCCCTTAATTACAAAGCAAGCCACTGAAACTGAAACCCTATAGAACTCAAACAGTAAAAGCACTTACGAAATCCCATGCTTGCTGTTCTGGCTCGCTCGGTCAACTAGTGGAATGCAACGGCGCCTCTCTCTCGAGCCTCGCCGCAGGGTGCGACTCTTAGCACTGTATTCAGTGTGGCCGTAATGTAGAGGTTTGACTAAGTACGAATAATATCCCCTGATAGTCCCTGTTCTCATTAATTATGGTGTTGGGAACCGTGCTATAACCCAAAACCCTATTCTCATTTTTCAGGCCCTTAAGCTAAGTAGGTCAGTTGGATTCTACATTCTACACCCCTACCCCTCAACCCTGAACACCACAGCAACCCGTGAGTCCCGACAGATTCTGAACTTTGTGGTTCTTGTCATGACGGGATACATTATAGAAACGGTCTGTCTAGCGTATCATATTGCATTTTAGTGTAGTATAGTAGCATAGTGCACAATCGTATATATTATCGCACATTATATTATATAAGCCTGTATAGTACCCTAAACCCTAAACCCTAAACCCTAAACCCTAAACCGTAGTACATTATAGCATATATTGTAGCAGGTGGAATGATCGAAACCTTCAGGGTCCTGACAATCGGCAGCTCAGAAGGTTTCTTCAGTGCCTGCTGCACAGGAGCGGTTCAGTTTGGAATCCACCGGAGCCACCGAGTATAAGTGGGTTCTTGGCACTGTATCGCCCAAATCCAAATCGCCTTTTAGAGGCCCGACTCCCGTTGCTAGTGCTATGCACGACAAGAAGCGCGACGATTACTACTACCACTACGACGACGACAGCAGCAGCCACTACTATCATCATCACCACCACCCCAAGCCTCCCAGGCGTGGTTTCGAAAGGGATGGCGCGAGTGCAGAAGGTCGGCCGGGAGGCAGGTCACTGCAGGCTGCAAAATCCGGAGCCTGGATGAACAGGGTGTTGCGAAATGTATTTAAAAAACAGGGACTGTAAGGTATCTTATCACGGGACCTCTCTCTGGCTCAGCAGTTCCGCGGGCCATGGGCCTTGAGTATCGTCTTATTCCTGTGGGTGCCTCTTCACCAGCTCGCATTCACGATAGCGTGACAGATCACATCTCGCATGTGTCAAGACCAGCAGCTTTGTAGCTGTGAAGCTGCAAGCTTGAGATAGCCTGTGGTTTGTTGTTCCACCGGCCAGATTTCAAGCGTTGGTGTTCGACACCTCCACCTGCAGGACCTTATAAGAAGCACCCATCAACACGCGGGCCGGATACAGTAGCAGTAGTGGCTATCGAGGCATCCAGGGTTCACTGTAGCAGAATACTGTCGCGTCAGCAACCCAATCCCACGAAATGACCGGTTACCGGTATTTTGGTTCTGCCTTGCCCAATAGCCATTGCGATGTGCGCTTGAGACGGTGATGCGATGTCCAGGGTGCCTCTCCCTGCGAACGACATGCAGTACCCTACCATACAGGGAATCCCTGCTTGCTGGCCAGATACCAGTGACGGCATCCGTCGAGCGCCGTGGCCCCAGCTCTGGCACCGTGTAGGCCGGATTCGCCAGGACGCCAACCCTGCGTGAAGATCCGGTAAGTGGCAATCCTGGGATGGCTCGGTTTCGGGAACTGATGCGGGGAGCTTTGCCGTTGCCTGAGGCGAACCGCTGTGTTCCCTGCTCTGCAGCTCCGGTTCGGGGCATTTGTTGTTCAGGGCTGCTGCAAACGAGGCATTGCCAGTACTCTATTGGGCACGTTGTGGAGAAGCTGTTGAGAGAATGTCGCGACGACTTTCGGCGGTTTGACGAAGATATGTGACTTCTTCCCATGCCCTTGCCTTGCAGTTGCGTTGCGATTAAGGATTCGAGGTTGTCGATGCTGGCAGTGGGCAGGACGTCCTCAGCAAGGGCTTAGATGTGCCTTTGTGCTCGCTTACCTGGCCTTCGCAGCTTTTCCCCGAAGAGCCTCTTGGAGATTGCAGGGTCGGTCGCGATTCGGGCACCCAGACCAGCTTGGGGTTGAGCAGCGCTTGCTGCATCCCAAGTGGTAGAAAAGCTGCAGTCGGACAGAAACGGATCGAACGACCGATGCTCCTAGCCGCCTATCCTACACGGCCTGAGAATGTTCTTGACAGATTCGGCTGCAGCACGAACGATTTCGAACAAGGTTCCCAAAGTACCACAAGGGGCACGCCAAAACACCACGCCAGGCGGTCAAGGCCAGGGTATCGCTGGTGAAGACTGGGCAGCACGTGGCCGGCATCCCAGTCGTTGCTACAAGGGGTTATAAGTTCATTGCAAGAGTACAAAAAGTGTTCCTAGATGGTTGCTACAAAGTCACTGCAGGTGGCTTCAATGCTTGCTATGCGAGACGGGAAGTTGGGGGCACCGAACCAAGAACTCCAAGCTCGCAGAAAAATCCGGGTGCGCCACCTGCCCATGCACAAACCGCCGAACAAAAGGCCCGGCACAGACTTCGGAGACCTGTGGAGCCTTGCAGCACTCGGCCTCCAGAGACTTTTTCCAATCCCCATCAAATCATCAAATCCCGTTAACCATGACCCCTCTTCTGTTTATAGGCATGGAAGCCCCTTACCAATCCCCACCCCCTAAACCCTAAGCCCTCACACCTATCAGGACTACTACATTCGAGTCTTCTTCGAGGGCCAGCCCGGAACCCGGTTGATGATGAAGCGATGCGGGGCATTCAGGGCTCGGGCCTTTTCCAGGCGGTGACTACGTTGCGAGATACTGATAGGGTTTAGGGTTTAGTGAGGGGTTGCGATCTTGGCAGCCAGGCCCTGAAGGGCCACTCGTCCCTCTGGGCATCCTTTGTGGATGAAGCAGACCGTAGCACGTCGAAGTGACAACAACTCGGCATGTCTCTTTTGTGTGCCGTTGTGTTCTGCCCTGATTCAGTTCACGATTGTAGAGGACTCAGTCAAGAAATTGAATTCTGGGTGGATGGACGGACTGAGGTCATGGACTGTGACCAGAAGGTACAATGAGTTTGCAGGGCTGTACGATGCCTGTTCCTCACTTCCGTACTTCGTCTAGCAATCTGTCTTTTACAGCTTTTTGGAGTGAATGTGCGAAGTCGAGCATGCAAGACGCGCCGATGCCTATGCAGATCAGCATGTCGCGCATACCACGCATGGTCACGCACAGATTCCAATTCTTCTTCAGGTTGTATTCTGCCAACATGTCGAGCACGCAAGTCTCGCAACCTGCAGGGCAGCCAAAGCCTGCTATGCAAAAGCTGATTGTCCTGCCCACTAGATTCTAGCAATCGGCCTTTCTGATTTCCGAGACCTTGAAGAACAAGCTGGCATCCGTCCCCACGGTGCCCTCGAAGTCTGTGTCTCAGAGACTTCTGTCGAGATTTTGCGATGTCGGAATCTGAAGATGTGTGTGTAGAGCTTAAGCCTAGGCCCCTGCAGATAAACAGGTCGTCTCTTTGCGTAGTGTAGAGTGTATCTCGATGGACGTTGATGACCTCACCTCCACGGAAAGCGACCGGAGGCGCGCAGTAAAATTGTAGTGTACAAGTACGGTAGTAGAATATGCTATATATATATATATATAAAATGTACTGTTAAGATACCACAGCAATATACGGTATCTGAAATACCGAAACTCTTTGCGCCTCCTACAGGTCGATGGTCCGACAGCCGCGCGCCCAGAAGGAGCGCATGCTTCCGGCGACGTCTCATATCTGTTAGGTACCCTGTATTTATTTTGCTTATACGTGTGTCTGTGTGTGCATATATATATATATATGTGTACACATATCTAACATGCATATATTGTATAGATATACGCATGTATTGGTATGCAGAATCTGTATGGCATGCGTCGGTAGCTGCTAGTTACTAGTGAGCCCAGTTCAGAAGAACCTCCACACCCTACACCCAAAAACCCCTAAAAACCCCTAACACCCTAAACCCAAAACCCGAAGACCCTGAACGATAAAGCGCGAACCCTAAACCCTAACTCTATTATCCGGGTGTGAGCGCCCGAAAGCCCAGACGAGTTTAGGGTTCAGGGCTGCCGTGACGTTGCAAGCCAGTTGCAAAGGGCTGCTAAGGTTTTAGTTCATGGGTTTAGGTTCCCTTCTCATTGTCATTCAAGCCGCTGAGGTTCGCGCCAGAATACCTGGAAGCGCGAAAGAATGGGCTCAGCTCCTTTCTGAGGGAAGTTTGCAGAAGGCAGGTCGGTCTGTCTGTTGAATTGCCTCCCGCTGCTAGTAGTAACAACAGTAATAATTACAATAATCGTAGTCCTTTTTCTTCAGTTCTGCTCCCCGCGAAATGGGGCCGGATGTTTAGCCTCGTCCACCCGAGAGCAGCTGCGGAAGTCTGCGTCTCTGCGAACACTTGGACTTTACTTCACCCTACACCCTACAAGCCTTTAAAGGGTTTAGGGTTCCTTTAGGGTGAGCCTTAATGTTCCAGGCGAGATGCGGTGAATTGCCGCGAAGTGCAGGACCGGGCCCTCAAACACAAAGCGCGCTTTGTGTTTAGGCGGTTTAGGGTCTAGGGTCAATTGCAAGTCTTCTTTTGAGCTGCCTTATAGGATCCTAATTGTAAAATTTTGTCAACCAACAACAGAAGAACTACACTGGAGACTAGAGGCAGGGTTAATGTCAAGAGGGTCGGTCCGGAGTCTGCAAGGGTTGAGGTTCAGATTCAGGGTTTGAGAAGCAGCACGACCGGCTTCTGAGATGACTCGACTCTTGGCCGTAGCCTCTGTCAAGCGGGCAATACTCTGCTGACCACAACTGGTGATGCAGCCCGCATGTCTCTTCGCTGCCCCAAAGGTCCAAGGTACCCGCGTTTAGGACAGAAGCAGCAGCATGTGCAGATCGGGATTAAGATGAGAGTTTGAACGTTAAGTATTCGGACCTTTCGAGTAATCAGCCGGATTGTGGCAGGTGTCAGGCCCCCTGGATGCACCTAAGAGTATACTTTTGCGACACCGACACGAGGACTTCCTGCTGCTTCGAAACCGCGCTCGGGCTTCAGTGACCTCGGGCTGCTCCTGAGTCCTCTAAACCTAAACCCTAAACCCTAAATCCTGAACCCTAAGCCTGCGTAGAGAGTCTTGATAGCTGACTTTCCACTTGACTTTCAACTTTCTTTGAACCCCATGTTGAACCTCGCCGTGAGTATAGACCTCAGTCATGCGAGAGGGAAAAGAACCCTAAACCCTGACTGTTTCCAGTTGCTCACTGTTCCAGACCGGAATCCCAGTACGCAGCCGCTGAGCCTCGAAGCTTCAGGGTGATCAATTTCAAGAGCTTCGCCGCATCCATGTGTGCAGGGAGTCTAGCTCGGGCTTCTGGCCCTGTTCGCCGGTAATGTTCAAAGCTTCGTTTCGGGATAGGTTTGGCATTTGTCAGGCTTCGTTCATACTCGATTTTGTTTGAACAATCCCTTAAGCTAAACCCTAAAACCCTAAATCCTATAGACCGACTTCCGTTTGCTTTGAGGTTCCCGCTTTGGCGCAGCCCGATGCATCTGAACCCGCCTGCCCGGCGAGACTTACTGTGTTTGTGTTGGTCTCCATCTGGTCCATTCTGGTCCGTCTGCTTGGGCTTGGTGGTGGACCTAGGCTTGTTGGGTTTGAAGAATGTCGTCGGGGTTGCAGCTTCACGACTCGCAGGGGCATCACGGCTTTGACGCCCATGCTAGCTGAGGAAGTAGGCCAAGATGTGATGTCCCTTTGCTGACACTTTTCAGCAGCTGCAAAAGAAGCAGTTTCTGTAACAAGCTGCGCAGGCATCGATGTAGCTTCCAAGCCTCCAAGGGCCCAAGGACCTAGACGACACGGTGTAGGAAGCAGGGATGAAATGCACTCTTGCAACACGCCATTCGAGTCTGCGACCAGAAGCGAGTGAGCCTTTGTTTCCATCACCGCCTCAAACGAGGTCCAATCGGCGGAAGTGCAGGAGGCTTCTTTCGGCATAGCCCACTTCGAGTACGACGCAGTGCCTTGACCAGTCCTGGTTGTATCAGGAACCACCGGTGTTTTTCGAAGGTAAGCGCTAGATTGTTGTACGTTTTCGGATATGTTCCGCCGCCATTAGAAGCCGTTTGACCCGAAGCAGCACCTGTATTAACCTGTATAGGTTCATTACGGTCGGTGCCAAACTGAAGCCCGGAGGTTTGAAACATAGTCGGGTGCTGATAAAGCTTGGTAGCACAGCAGGTATCATGTGAATCCTGCGCCTCATGACTATACACCTTGTTCCGGTCCTGTCAGCATGGCAGAGCCACACTGAGGTTCAAGGAGCCCTTCTTCTTGGCTCTAGCGATTTTTCCTGGAGTTCTCGCCCGGTTCTTGGCCCACAAGCTGCGCATAGCCTTGCTCATAGGCACTGAGTCATGAGCCCGATCCTGCCCTTAAAAATTGGTCAGTTTTCTGTGAGACCTTCGGACGGCATGGCACCCCCAGACAGCTCGCATATCTGTTGCCTCGAGAGTGGAGCGCACCCCGTTCCGAGGAGTGGACACAAAAATCACGTGTGGCCGGCATTTTTTGTTGCCTCACACTCTTCAATATGATATGAGGATGCGTGATAAGGTGCAGCGAAGGCTGACGTTGCCACAGAGTGGATCGTTTGTTGCCATACTTTCAGGATTTCGATTCATGGGCCAAGCCACAGCTGCGCAAGGTAGGCCTATCTCCGCATAATGACTTCACAGGTGGAAGCTCTGGCAAAGTCATGTGGTAAAGTTTGAAACTGTCCCTGCCAACATCTGCGGAAGGGTAATTGACTCTTTCAGAACTGTTTAGCCTATGGTTCACACCGAGAATTTTTCATTAACTGCAAGTATCTGTCTGATGCATGGTACCAGAGGCAACACAGGGCTCGCAGAGGCAGGGCCTTGTGGTTTCACAGCTCCTGCGCCAGGAACATCAAGATGCCTTGGGAGAAGAAAGCTCCCAACCTGCCAAGCGCACAGATGTCATTGCCAGCGAGCCCAGTTTCTGCTGCGAGTTCTTGGCTTAATGGATAGAGTTCAACAGGAAGTAAAACGGATATGCAGTTCTGTCCAGCCAGTGCCCCATTCACGGTCCCGTATTTCGATAAGCTTGTCCGGAGAAACCCGAAGGGTTCGAACCGGGTTACTATAGGGGCCCAAATGGTCTAAATAATTCCCAATACCATTCAGGGTTAGTTACAGTTTTGTATACCCCCCCAAACCCTAATTATTTTACTATTGCAATTTCGGCTCCAGCTAGTGCTCCGGCTCGACAGCCCTCCACACCGGCTGACATGTCAGGAGCCCAGTGTTCTTTTCATGAAGGTCATGATAGCATTTCCCTTGTTCATGAGATGTTCCATGGTTCGACTATTCGGGAGTAGATTTTGTCCTCCGCCAATTTGCCAGAGACTTGGTCAGCGTAAGGTTGACTACACACATGAACGGTGGCAACATCTCTTCTGTCAGCATGCATGTGCACATCGTGGTTCATTACGCATGCTGAAGCACAGATGGAGTTGCGTCCTAGTCCTAGGCAAAGACAGATCATTGCTCCTGCTACGCATTGAGTAGTAGCGCAAGCAAAAGAATGTATCTGAGCACAGCAGATCACGCATGTCACCTGTACCCCGCAATTGGCATCGTTGCTCTGTCTCCATTGGCTCTATTTCAAGAGTTGATGTAAACGAATGTTGGCATGAGATGAAAGTCTCAAAGCTCGAGAGCCGGGGCGGTTTGATGGGGAACAATCGACAAAAATGTACAAACACCGTCGTAATTCCACGCTTGTGCTTGACAGTGTAACAGTGTAGCATACAGACTTTTTTCACACAGCCCAAATCGCCCTCAAGTAGTTTGTTCGCAGGTTCCAGGGCAAGTACGCCGGTGCGGATGAATCAGGCGGCTGGTGGCGGTGCTTCGGTATGTTTGGTAGTAGACTGTCGCAGACGGGCCGAATTCTGAAACGGGCAGAAGCTTCAAAGCATGCACGCTGCATTTTGCTAGAGCTCCAGCGTACTCGGAAGGAATCAAGGATGAATCTTGGGTCTTCGTGTTGGTAATCATACAGTTGAGGTGGAATGTGAGTTTCGACAAAAATCAGGGAATGGATCTTCTGTGAGAGCAGCCCAAAGCTTGAGGATGTCTCGTTCTCTTCCGAGGGTCCTCCGAGCTGCTGGGCTGCTAGCAGCCACTGCAGCCGCCGCTGCGGCTGCCTGGACAGCCTGGGCTGCAGAAGCCAAGGAGGATTTCGCCAGTTTTTCAGCAGGGCATCTCCGGTAAGTTGGAGTTTCAGAAAATGGGAGACTGAAAGGCCTTCTAGGCCCGAAAGACTAGTGCCCGGTATAAGGGCCCCCGCGAAGGGACGGCTATTTTTTCGGAAGCGACCACATCCAGGTGCTGAAGATTTGGGATGAGATGCGCGATTACCTCGCAGCTTCGGATAGGAATCCTAACAGTCTAACAGTTTGAGTGGTGCCGTAGGGCTATAGTTGCTTCAGGGACTCCGGATATGTTTGGGCAGGGTTAGTCAGTGGCCCCGTGTTTCCGAGCCCTGAACTTGGTGATGCGAAGCTGAAGCTTCGAGTATTGAGCGGCTTGGCCGTAAAGCTGTTCGGTGTTCAAGGTTTCAGTGACGGCTTGGCGTATGTCAAGTAATCTGTTTCGTGGACGTGAAATTGGCCCGAGAACAGGGATGAGGGCGTTGCTCCCGCCGTGTGTTGATGTAGTCCTCGTCCTCCTGGTTTCCGGCCCGCCACCTCGCTGCCTCACTCATCCGGACCCTTGAGGAGGAGCTGCTCCTCAGAGTGCTGTCGGAGCTGCAGCGCCGTCTGTTCCATGTGGCCAGGGATGTGGCAGTGATCTCTCAGGCAGCCAAGCCGGGATAGTATCGGGCTTGCTGCCAAGCCAGAGCTGGAGAGAGAGAGCGAGAGAGCCTAAACCTAAACATGCACTAGTGCTGTGGGAGATGACATGAACGAGAGACTGAGAGGCCAAGAGAAAAGACTGGCAAAGAAGATGTGACGCTGCCCTCATGCATATGATCCACTGCACGGTTGCAGCCGTGTGACTGGCATGTGGCTGCAGGTTTTGTTGTGGGGGGCTTTGGGGTTGACCGAGACAGAGAAAGCGCTCGAATTTCAAAGCTTCTTGGGTCGAGATTCTTCAATTGGAGTTGTCTCCTCTATCTGGTGACTTTTGGATATCATGCGCGCTTTTTAATAGCTCGGAGTGTAGTTAGTCTGGTTTTGCATGGTCTTCCTGGACAGGTAATGCTCCGAGCTGACAAACCTTGTTTCTAAAATTCCGTTGCAAGGCCTTTTCCCTACTGGGTCCGGTACTTTCGAACGATTGAAACTTCGATATTTACATGAGTCGTCAGAAAACAACCAAAGTTGCCAGCTCTCTCTTGGCAGAGGACGTCCGTCAACATCTCAAGGGTCAGGGCGTTCACATCGACGAAGAGCAACTTCGTCGGGCCCACAGTGGCTCACAAATGACAGAATGCAGCAAGCCGTGGAAGGGGTCGGAAGAATTAGTAATACTGTACCTTTGGGTTCGGGTTCTCTTTCTTGTGTATGTATGCACCAAAACCCTGTTCTAATCATGAAGGCCCCTATGTCATAGAACTCTCATGGTGGCCCTGAATAATGGACTTCTTGAAGAAGAAGCCTTCAATATTAGGGCTTATGAGGGCTTAAGGGTCTTAGGGTTGAGGGTTTAGGGTGTAAGGTTTAGGGCTTAGGGACCTAGGGTTAAGGTTTAGGGCTTGCTTTTTTTTTGAGCACCTTTTTCCACCTCGCTAGTCTTAGGGTTTAGGGTTTAGGGTCTTCGGGCTAGGGTAGAACGTATAGGGTTTAGGGTCGTAGGATTCAGCGTTTGGGGTTTAGTGCTTTGAAATGATGCAAATGCACACAAACCGGAAGTCTACCAGACAGAACTGCTGCTCAATAGTGCAAGGCGAACACATCGAACTCAGACACCTCGCCCGGATTGCCCAAGCTGCGAGAGCCGAAACTCTTGCGAGAGCGTCGTAACCCCCAAACCCAAAACCTTCAACTCTTGCCCCTGAACCCTAAACTCTGGGCCTGCAGTTGCGAGTGTGTGAGTCGAAACCCAGAGTTCAAAGCAAAAAGCGCTTATATTGCACACCGAAGCCCAAGACCCAAGAGCCTAACACCCTAAACCGTATGGGGCCCAGGCAAAGAGTTGGCAGTCGAATGCCGTGGCCTCGGCGCCCTTCATCGGAGACTCTTAGAGTTGAGTTTCAGGAGCCCCGGCAGACGGTGGGTGCTGTGAGGATTTGTGGCTTTCGGGTTTAGGGTTGAGGGTTTATTTTTTTGGGGGCTTAGGGCTTCTAGGGCCCAGGGTTTAGGGTTTAGGAAGGGTCCTGGCATATGCGTAGTCCAGGTGTAAAAGGAAGGCTTCGAGTCCAGCTTTGTACCCTGGAGTGCTGTTGAGGTCGAATCTCGGAGAAGTTCAGGAAAATCCAGGCCAGCGGCTTGCTTTGAGCTGTCCAACCCTCATACAAAGGGTATAAGGGGAAAAAGCAGCGGACCCCTGATATATATCCCTCAACGGTAGGATCCTTACTATAAGGACCCCTAAGTTCTGCAACCCCAATATCAATTCCCAGAATTCCAAACCCGAAACACCAAACCCTAAGACTTCAACCCCTTAAATCCTAAACTCCTAAACCCGCTTGTGTACCCCGACCTATAAGACCCTGCATCGTAGGTTCGTCCTTGCCAGGCGAGAGGCAAAAAACACAGCTCAGACCGTCAGAAGCCGTACCAGCGCAGTGCGAGTGTGCAAGTCGCAACCCTGCCGTTCTCTGGCTCAAGGTGAGGCGTGGACACAGATCTAAAGCTGCTGAGGCTGAGCGTAGTCGCCTCTTTCAGCGATTATGGCAGGCAAGAAGGTCGTTGTGGTTGGACATGGCCCCATTGGTCATGCCTTCATTGAGAAACTGGCTGAGAGGGAGGCCGGGTTTGAAATCACGGTGGTTTGCGAGGAGCCTCGTCCAGCATACAATCGCGTCATGCTGACACAGTATTTCTTGGACTGCGACGGCGACAAGCATGACCAGATGAAGTTGTCTTACTGGAGCGAAGAGGAGTTGAAGAGCAAGAATGTCAAGCTCGTCTATGGTCGCGCGACCAGTATTGACCGTGACAACAAGTCAGTTGCCTACTCAAAAGTCAGCCACGGCGGAAGCTCTGTTGATGCAGATACCGACTCATTGAAATATGACATCCTGGTGCTTTGCACTGGCAGCTTCTGCTTCGTTCCACCAACTCCCGGCTTCGTCTTGCCAGAAAAGAAGAACCCTCAGTGGCCAGATGACCCAGCTTCTCGCCCGGAAGGCGTCTTCGTGTACAGGACGATCGAAGATCTTGAAGCACTCATCGCTGCAGCAAAGAAATCCAAGCGAGCAGCCGTGATTGGGGGCGGTCTCTTGGGCCTCGAGGCTGCAAAGGCGGTGTATGATCTCGAGATGGAAAGCCACGTCGTGGAGATGGCCCCGTACCTCATGCCGACGCAGCTCAACGAGGAAGCTGGCAAAGCCTTGGAGAGGAAGATAAGCAGCCTAGGCATCCATGTGCACAGTGGAGCCAAGATCAACGAGGCTGTCCTGGATGGTGGCAAGGTCAAGGGCTTGAAATTCATTCCCCATGG
>CAJNDV010011447.1:117955-132118 GCA_905221635.1 Symbiodinium sp. CCMP2456
GTGAACTTGGAATGCAGCAGTCCCCTTGACGGCTCGTACCGGAGGCTGTGCTTCACGAAGGATGGCAAGAAGCTGGTTGGAGGTGTCCTCGTTGGAGACGCAAAGGATTACCCAAAGCTGCTGCAGATCTGCAAGAAGGGCGACTTGGGCGGTGCTGAGCCTGAAAGCCTGGCTTTCCGCCGACCTCCCCCCGGCCAAGGAGCAGTGGCCAACGATGGTGGAGACGGCACTGGCATTGCTGAGGACGATGTCATCTGCACTTGTTTGAATGTCACCAAGGGCGAGGTGGTGAACGCGATCAAGGACAAGGATTGCTTGACAGTTCCTCAGATCAAGAAGTGCACAAAGGCTGGCACAGGCTGTGGAGGCTGCTGCACTCCAGTGGGCGAGGTGCCAAAGGTTCTATCAGCGACGCTGAAGGCCCTGGGAAAGGAGGTCAAGGCTGGCATCAGCGAGTGCTTTCCATACACACGCCAGGAGCTTTTCAACATCTTCCGCGTCAAGGAGATCAAGACCTTCCAAGATGCCATTGAGAAGGTTGCCGTGGGCGGCAACGGAAGTGAGCTGGACAAGCCAGTGATCGCTTCCATCTTGGCCAACCTCTGGAACGACAGCGTGCTAAAGAGCGGTCGCGATCAAATTCAGGATACCAACGATCGATTCCTGGCCAACATTCAGAAAACCGGCACCTATTCGGTGATCCCCCGCTGCGCCGGTGGTGACATCACGCCCGATGAGCTCATAGCCATTGGCACCGTCGCCAAGAAGTATGGGCTTTGGACGAAGGTCACGGGTGCGCAGCGCCTCGGCATGTACGGTGCCCCCGTTCACGAGCTTCCCTCCATCTTCAAGGAACTGGTCGATGCTGGCTTGGAGTCCGGCCACGCCTATGGTAAGGCCCTGCGCACGGTGAAGAGCTGCGTGGGGAGCACATGGTGCCGGTATGGGCAGCAGGACTCAGTCAGCATGGCTTGCACCCTGGAGAACCGCTACAAGGGCCTGCGTGCACCGCACAAGATCAAGATGGCTGTGTCTGGTTGCCTGAGAGAATGTGCTGAGGCACAGGGCAAGGATGTGGGCTGCATCGCCACGAACTCTGGCTACAACCTCTACCTCTGCGGCAATGGCGGAGCCAAGCCTCGCCATGCGCAGCTCTTCGCTTCCTCCATCGATGAGGAGACATGCCTGAAGTACATCGACCGCTTCCTCATGTTCTACTGCAGCACAGCAAAGCATCTGCAGCGCACAGCACCATGGCTCGAAGAGCTTCCTGGTGGAATCGAGTACTTGAGGAAGGTCATCATTGATGACTGCCTGGGCATCTGCGAAGACCTGGAGGGGCTGATGCGGCGCAATGTGGAGGCATACAAGTGCGAGTGGAAGGAGGTTGTCTACGACGAGGAGCTGCAGAAGAAGTTCCAACAGTTTGTGAACACCAAGGAGACCCAAGACACGGAGCAGCTGGAGTACGTCAACATGCGCAAGCAGCGCCATCCAGCCACCTACGACTTGCCAGACATCAAGGGTGCAGCTGCTTTTTCCAAGGAGAAGGCGGAGGAAAGCTGGCAGTGGTACCCTGTCGGGAAGGTTCAAGACTTCCCGCAGGCTGGAGGTCTTGCAATGAAACACGGTGACGCTGAGGTGGCGGTCTTCAATTTGTCGCACCGTCAGGATGAGTCGGACAAGTGGTTCGCCACCCAGAACCTGTGCCCTTTCAAGCAAGTGCGAGTGATCTCTCGCGGCTTGGTGGGTGAACCAGCCAGTGGCGCAATCACAGTGGCTGATCCAGTGTACAAGACAGTCTATGACTTGAGAACGGGATGTGGCATCACCAGTCCAGACCTGAACCTCTCCACTTTCCGGACACGTGTGACAGATGGCACGGTGGAAGTGAAGCTGCCAGCACCGGAGGAGTATGCTAAGGCCCTCCAGACTGCATCTCGCAAGGCGGTCGAGGAGTCCGGCACGAAGGCTGCTAAGGTCATGGGCAAATCCAAGCCGTTCGATGCCAATGGCAAGCATGTCGGCCTTGACTGGTGAGGCCCCCACGCCGAAAGGCAAAACATCAGTATCTTCCGCAGGCTGGTCTTCAGACAGCCGCAGGTGATAGTGTCGTCACGGCTGCCCGCCGCATGCTGTGGCATCCTGATGAATGGGCTTGAGCGGAGCTCAGTCTACCTTCAGCGTTACGTGTATAGATTACATCCATGTCAGTCTCACTCTTCAGGCAACAGACCAAGCATGAGACTCAAAACCGTTGAACCATGCCTGATCGGATGCTGGCTTTTGGACATTCGATGACACTTTCTCCCACTTTCTGTCTCCTCGCACAATCACATCTTGAGGAGGCGGCAATGTGTCTACTTGGAGTATTTTCGAACTGAAGTATCATCCTTTGTGCGGCTTCCCTTTCAGACTGTCTCACATCAACCGGCTCAGCACCAAGAACCTCGCCTGACTTGTCCGAGAGTGGGCGCCGGGCGCCGAAACCCCAAACACTGAGCCCTCGCCGATTTCAGGCCGAGGTCCTCAAGTCTTTCGGCTGTAGCGCTGAGACTGCTGCTACAGTGACGAACGGGACGGCAGAGGCCTTCTTCTTTTGGGCTTGACAGTAGGGAACTTGTTGCTGTGTAGGGCTTTCGTGGGTTTGTTGTAGGGGCTTTTGTGGGTTTCAGTTTGACCCAGCTGACAACCACCGACTGTATCGCTGAAAAAATCCCTTTGCAGCCTCCTGACAATGTGGACAAGTGATGTCCCCTTTCTATGCACAAGGGCCTTAATCGTCAGGTCGCCTGTGACAATGGATATTCAGGGAAGGCCCTTGGGTTTTTTCTTCGAAGCCGAACTTCAAGACAACGCACCTGCAAGGCGGCAGGTCCCCGAATGGTCGAATCGCGGTTTTCTGATTTGGGAGTTTCCGAAAACAAGGGGTACCTTATTTTGGGGTCCTGATACTAAGGATCCTACTATTTAGGGTACTATGTTAGGGTCCCCTATTTTCGGAAACACCCATTTCAACAGAGCATGATTACAGCCGTCAGGATGTGACTATGATCCTCGGTACAGGCCTCATGTGCCCTGCCTGTCCTGCCCCGGCTGCTATGCAGAGAATCTGTGTGGGTGGCTGGGAGGGCCACAGCAATTTTGGTATACGTATGTGATGAAAGTCCACAGACGGAACTTGACTTGCCCAAAGCATGTTTTCAAGCCGGATTTACGGTTCGACAGGAAGTTCGCAGCCACGTGGCAACTCGGCTGCATACGTTTCCTGCAAGGTATGCAGAGCAGCTACGGTTGCTGATGTACAGTAGTGGCTCAGCCACTCTACTTTGGGCTTGTCGGGACCCGGGCTGTTTGCAGCAGAGAAGTGACTGAATAGCAGCACTGTCTACACATGTGCTATCCTCAACTAAACTCCAAGCCCATTCGATGAGTTTGCGCAGGTGCCTGAATCCCTGAAGCAATGCTTGCCCATGATGACCAAGGAAGCTAACAAGCAGATGCTGGCTGATGCACTTGGAGGATCCGAGCTTCGTTCGAGAGCTGAATTAATAAACGAACCAACTTCATAACTTCAACTCATCGCACAGATCTTTTTGGAAGTTGGCTGCGCAGTCGAATTGTCTCAGTGCTGTTGCAGGCCTCCCTCCGATGCTTCCGGGGATAGAGATCCCAGAAGATCTCACCCAGGAGCGCTTGCTTCTTAGCTGAAGCTTTGATATGTCCGCTCCTTTGTTTTTTTTTGAAGTTTGCCCTTGGGATGTCAAAGCAGTCCTTACAACGAAAGACGTCGATTAATGCGGGAAGTGTGTGCGATGCTGACGGAATAGCCCCGCACGACGGTCCTGCTGTAATTTTGGATAGCTCGGAGCCACTACGGCTCTATCTCGCATCCGTGCTGCGAGTCATTAAGGCTAGAGATTTACAGCAAAGTGCAGACGCTGCCACTGGGTTGCAAGCGTATCAAGACCGATGCCAGATGTTCGGATGCACCAGAAGGCCTGATGAAGTGGGATGCATCGTAGCACTGTGTAGATGGTCTTCCTCAGCTAGCCCGGTTGAACACTACAAAAATGAAAGCTAGCCAGCAAGTATAACAAGTATAACACACTTGGAGCCCAAATCTAAAGGTGTCACGGGCATTTGCAGAAGCTGTTGGCAAAGAAGATGATCTCAGGAAGATTGAAAAGGCACGCACTCTTGCTGATCACACGCGGAGCATCTGGGCGGCATAGCTTGCTTGGGTTGAGCACAGAGTGCAGGGCGGTTCATGGAAAGTTCTGCTGGATGAAACTACTGTGCAGCCCAACGTGAACACATAACGTAACACTCGCACCAAGCAGAAGATCATGTAATTCTATTGGCTTGCACTTCTTTCGCACTTCGCCGCGAAAGACACCGATTCTGGCCTTCGGAATTTTGGTGCATGAGTCATGCTTGAATAGAATGCGACTTCGTCACCAGCTCGTGGATTCTCTTGCGTCGGATGCCGGAGCCGAGGAAAGCGGTTCTCAGCTCAGGAGAGGGGTCCGAACGAGTGCGCTGTGGTGTTCTTCGCAACATGTCCCGGTTGCCTACCGCACGAGTGCAAAAGCTCTTGCGGGGTGCACATGCCGAGACAGTGCCGGTTTGATTGCCGCTGTCTTAGGCGGCTGCGGCTGGTGACTTGCAGACAGCATCTCATGCCAGGTCCTGGTCGAATAACCGGGCTCCAGTGTGGTGTAAGAGACACTGCAGGTTGCCGCCTCATGCTTCTCGGTGACGGTTGTGCACCTTTGCGCTGTCACATTCCATTTGGCCTCTTCTTGACTTCATTAGAGCGCAACGCAGCAGGAGATCACGACAGAAGTCGCCCGGCTGAGTCAAGCGGCAGAGGAGGAGGTTCTCGAAGAGCACAGCTGCTCGGCTGTGCCATTTATCGAAGCCAAGCCCTGAACGCTCCGTAAACGAACCCTTCAAACAAGCTCAACCTAGGAGACTGGCTGGGGAAGGAGGGTGAGATCTACCATTCAGCTCTGTCGTTGCACAGCAGGTGGGTCTGAAGAGCCCTGTAGTGCTGACAGCACCGATTTTCACAGACATGCTGCGGTGTCACGGTTTCAATCGAGCCACTGTCAGGCGGTCAGGGCTTGATCAGTTCAACGAAGTTCATCAGTGCAGATTCTGCCAGGTGATGTACCCAAACAGCATCGTACGTTTGATTCTTTTGATCTTCCGGTTGTTGTGAACACAAATCCATCTGAAGAGGCACCTTCGCCGTCCAACTTATCCAAAATTGTGCAGTATCCCGGCTTGATGCGAGGTCGGCTGATTTCCAAAGCAGGGTAGCAGATCTGGACGCGGAGCATCGCAAGGACTGGAGTCCAGTCCACTGCCATGACTTCGGCTCTTCACTGCTTTGGTGTACGTATGGGTTTGGGGGCCGTGCACAGGAGCAGGTACAAAAGCAGCCGTAGGTTGTCTTAGATACTCGGTTAACGGTTGGTGCAGCCAACTGGCACTGCCATGGAAGAACTGCCTGCTATGAAACAACCTGAGCGAACATGTTGAAGACTGGTCTGGTCCTATCAAGGTGGTAGGGTCGGTGGGATCGTATAAAGGTGGGAAGTAAATGCATGCTGCATAAGCACAGCCACGCATTCATCGCTTCGCGGTTGGGGGTGCAAGCCAAGGCCTTTGTGCATTCTGTCTCAGCTGTCGAAATTGACTTTTCTAATATTGCGTGTCAACCCCTTCATCGTTTCTCTTAATTATAGCAGACATGCTTGCTGTGGTAAAGGCAGCCTTGAGTAAGCTTCTGCCACAGCAAGGGAAACTTCTACTCAATTCGAACAACTGTGCCACGCAAGAGTCCCTGCAAGCGGCACCGGGAGTGCGCGCCGCCTTGTTGGCAGGGCATGATCAGTGCCTTCACCGGCGTGTGAGCCGATCCGATCCAGAGATCCGGTAAGTGTTTCATGGCCCGTGTGCGACCAAGCGACAGCTGGTGAGGGAGCAGCAGGTGCCAGAGCTTTCCCTAGCATTCTTTCTTCCGCTTGTTGCAAGCATTAGAAGGACTTTCTGCCGTGGCTTGTCATCAGGCACCGTGCTGTTTGATGACATGGCAAGAAAGGGTGCAGGTGGAGCTGGGGACGTTCTTGCCAGCTGAAGAGCTTGCGGGTGGCATCGTAAATTTTGTCCGGGATGCTGCAACTACCCTCACCCCTAAGTCCTAAACTCTTAAACCCTCGCCGCGACCCTGTATATAGCCTTTATGCATAGTATAGTCGGGCATGCGAAAGACTAGGCAGAAGTCATCCGCCCCCCAACCTTTCGGGGCAGGGGGTTCCAGCTTCGTGGTAGTTCCAGAAAATAGGGCTAACTAGTTTAGGTTAGGGACCCGTATGAGGATCCGATTATTCAATATTCAGTAGGCTTCAAAATCAGTGCCCTATTTTCTGAAATGTCCTTGTGTCCAAGCCACTGGACTTCTGTCATGAGTGCGAAGAGTTGAAGTTGAAGCAAGAGCAAGGGAGCAGGGCCAGGCAGAAATGCACATTTTTGCAGACGACTTGAGTTTAGCCGTTAGGCTGGGCGTGACGTCGCAGTCTGACTTGGACACTCGCTCTTATCCGCCTTGTAGGCCTGAAGGCCGGCGATGGTCGGACACTTGTGGATTTTGCCCTGTCAGACACAGAGTTTTGATTGCGTGTTTCTTCTGTTGCTCCTTCCAAGATCCACCGTCGTAGTCACACCCAGGAAACCCAGATGCCTTTGATGAAGGAGTATACCTTAAGTCGCTGTTGGTTCGCAGTAAACTGGATAGGTCCACAGGATCCCAACAAAGTCTCAGTATGTCTCAGTCTCAGTCATATTCCTGAATTAATGGCTCTTGGCTCTTCTGGGTAGTTAGGATCGGCGCGGTCTGCAGGATGCACGCGAAACGGAGGCAGAAGCGAGCCCTGGCGCGTGCAGATGGCACAAAAAGGGAACTGTTTTCAGGGAGTCGCGACTGGGTTTTTGACCAGACTTCCTGTGCACCTGTAGGTACAGTCAGAGCTGGCTGAATCAGACATTTGCAGCATGCCCCTCACCTTGCGCCTTCAGCTCGGATGCGCTGTGAAGCTTCAACTCTAAGGCTCTAAGGCCAATGAGCCCTTCACCCCAAAAGTCTTGAACCCCTAGGCCGAGCGTGAGAGGCCAAACTCTTGAAGCTTACAACCGAAAACTGAAGCCCCTAATCCCTAACTCAGCCCTCTTCGAGGTGGCAGCAGTCACCTGCTGAGTTAAAGTTCCACATGAAGGGAATGTACCGGGCTCATTTCAACTCAGGGATTTTGAGATGTGCAGGTTCAGAAGCTGTCTAGGAATTTCCGACGACGCCCCCGGGCCTCGGGGCCGGGCCTTGGGCCCCCTGCAGCAAACCCCAACGCCCTGAACCTTAGAGGAGCATGGACTGAGTAGCATAAAGTCGTAAGTAAGACAGCCCCAGCTAAGGCTTTTATAGCTCTACTTATGACCTTCTTACTGCTTAGCATGATCCTTCCGACACGCAAGAATTCATGCTAGAGCGGATTCTGGTTTAGGTTATTGAGCTTATATGGTGTAGGGTTGAGAATTGGGGGACGTGGTTTAGGGGTTTGGCTTTGCGGCTTGGGGTTTAGAGTGCAGCGGCTTTGAGAACCAGGCGGGCATGTACAAGTCTGTGCCAAAACGGAAAGAGTCTGAGTTGAAGACCTACTGGTGTGCCAAAGTCGATCGAAGTAGTATTTCTTGCAGATCCCGGGTTAAGAAATGACAAAGACTTCTATTCTACAGACTATGTACACTCTCAAAGTTAGGAATGAGATAGAATCAAAGTGTTGCATATGCAGGTGCACAATTGAATCGCCGTGCATGGCTGTGCTTTGTCAACTACTTGTATATAGTATATATATATATATACACACACACATATAAATATGAATACATATACATATAAACATATATAAAAATAATAGCTCTATCTATATATATATATAGATATATTTTATGAATCATATATATATATATACACATCCCCCTGTCTCTGTCATCCTGCAGCTGCCACCCCAGCACGGCAAACAAACCCTAAGGAATCGTTTCACCTCATTAATCACCTGCGTCCTCATCGCCAACTGCCGGGACAAGGCACGGCCAAAGCATCAAGCTCAAAACCTCTAACAGACAGACGAGTTTTGGTTTTGGGACCATATGATATCACAGGAATACAATGTAGTATGGTCAGTATAGTTTGCTATAGTTACACATCGTTATCGGTGCTATATAGTGCTACATGCCCTCAGCCGCATTCTGATCTAACTCACATCGGGTTGGGGTCCCAACTGATGGACGGCGTCTTTCGACTTCGATGGTGTCCAGAGGTTGACGGCAGGGATATAGGAACATGATTAAGGAACCTTGGCCTCTTATTCCGGTTAATGTCGATCCTATTAGTTTGGTATGTAGTACCAGGGTTCTTAATCAGGTTCGCGCGTTAGGGGAAGGAGGACAGGCAACTGCTTTCGAAGCTAAGCTGTGAACTCTCAGAAAATTGAGCTTTACACCGGATCGCGCTCGGCAGCAAACTCTGGGCCGCTTCTACTGACTGTACTGGCAATCCCGGATTCTGCACTACCTTTCACCTTAATGGGACCTTCCACGCGGGTCCTCGGATCTGCCATGCAGGAGCCCAAAGCCTTTCTCCGAAACACACAAGCGAGCCTCTGCATGGAGGCTACCTGCCTTGCAGGGCTCAGCGATGGGACCATCGGTCGAGTCCTCAGACTTGCTTTTTGGTCTGGAGCGGTTCAGACTTTCTGAGTTTATTCGCAGGGACTGCAGGCGGGCCGGATCGCTAGATTCCACAGCGAAGTGAATCCAGGCTGTACTTCTTTGATTGCTCTGTCTGTGTGTCAGCGGGCGAGTGTTCTAGTCGACTTGCATCGTCCGGTTTGCATGAACAAACCTCCAGCAAGCAGTCGAGACTTGGGCCTGGGCGCTTGAGGCATTCTGCCAATGAAAGCAGAAATGGGCTCCGGAAGCGCCGGACAGGCGCGGTCTTGAGTCGAGCGTTGTAAGGGTGGAAGATGCATGAGGCAATCTGCTTTTAGTTTCCTGGATAAAGGCTGGTGCAGTGTTGGACAAAACCTGGACCTTCCTTTGTAACACTTATTTCGGTTCGTTCAGGGTTTGTAATGGAAGTTGGGTATAGTGTACCACAAATCTGGTTGCGGCCATAAACTTAAAAAAGCGGCTGTTTCTTCAATTCTAGGGTATAATGTACCATGCACCGTGTATGACTTAATATATGTGTATCTCTTCTGTCTCGACTCAACATTTCAGCATCAAAACCGAAGCCCCCTTCGTACGATCGGCCCTGAGGTGCGGCCCTGCTGTATGTTGTGCACAGGTCCATCCGTGTAGAGTACCTGCGATTGCAACAGGCCCACATGGCGGGGGAAACACATGATCAGGATCTTCCGGGTCAGCCCATCTTGTTTACCCAATTCTGGAGAATGCTGCGATGTTGAAGTGAGCTTGAGCCTCGATGCGTTGTTAACTTGGAATCACTGCGGCCCGCAAGGCTCCAATGTTCATGAACATGCATGTGTGGCATGATGACCAGTCGTATAAAGTGGCCTAGGCTATAGTTTGAGAAACTTCTTGCACATGCCTGCGGATGCAATGGCCGACTCTGGTTGCCCGGTGCTTTCGGCATGGGGAGCTAGTTCTGTCATCATGAACCAGCTTTTGAAGGACAAGCTTGTGATAATGCAGTATGAATATCTGGGACGATCGGCGCTGGCGGACAATATCGACCTCCTTGCTCCCCTGATTAGCCACGTTGGTTTCTTGGTTATATACATATAGACCTGATCCGTTCTAAAAATTCCCTACTGTATCCCCGAGGTCTTCGGCCAACCGTGCCAATCATTGCGGAGTATTTGTCGAGGTTTTACGTGTCGAATTTGCCTGCGACAAGGAAGGCTCCCACAGGCCGGAAAATACATATTCCCATGCAATCATGCCCCGACTGTTTTGTGTTTGTGGCTGCACGTATCCGACAGGTCCCGAGCTGCAGGCACAGGCTTGGCTAATCAGAAACATGGTGACGATATTCGCGAAGATTGCAAAGCGACCCCACACTCCCCGGGATGGTGCTATTCGTCGGCTCTTCAATCAATCGGGAATACCTGTTCCGCAGAGCACCTAGCCCGAATCAGGGCCTTATGTAAACCTAGGAATTCGAATTGCCCAAATCATCGGCCTATGTTCAATTGTAATCTGGCCATGACCTGATTTATAAATTAACCTTGCATTCCCTAAGCCCTGGCCTAAGCCTGATGAACTCCGATAGTCAACTCCGATTGGTACCCGAGGTGGCACTTCGTCCGTGGCTGGTCGCGAGGATTCTTCTTCCTCTGCATCGGGGGAAGCGGGGGAGTCGGAGGACATGGAAGAGGATGAAGAAGTGAATGACGTCCCAACTCCACATGCTACCGAAGCCCCTGTCCTAGATGCACATGCTACCGAAGCCCCGGTCCTAGCTCCACCTGGTGCCGAAGCCCCGGTCCTAGCTCCACAAGCTGCCGAAGCCCCGGTCCTAGCTCCACCTGCTGCCGAAGCCCGGGTCCTAGCACCACCTGCTACCGAAGCCCCGATCCATGCTGCCGAATGTGCCGCCGAAACCCCGATCCTAGCCCCGGCTTCTGAAGCCTCGATCCTAGCCGAACCACATGCCGCAACCAACCCGTCTCCGAAACCCAAGATCAAGACGCACGAGAAAGCCACAGCCGAAGCCACCAGGATGCACCGGTGATTGTGCGCAAGGGCTTTGCATGGGGTTGATGATTCCGGGGTCTCGGTTTCGGAGTACTTTTGCAAGTGATATCTGGGATTGCGGGTGCTACATTATATTAGCATATAGTATATCATGTGATCCGCTGCTTAGCCTAGGTGCTTGATGAGAGGAAGCTTGCAAAGCTGAGCCTGCCAGGCTGCTTATGCAATGCACATGTCATATACACCCGATATCTAGTTTAGGAATTCTATAAACCCTATATAAATCTCGGCTGCAGGTGTGATTCCTCGTGGCACGGCTTCCACTTCTTCTGGCTCGAGTGTGATCGTGACGCCACCTCCGAAAGGCTTCAGGGCAGCAGTGGTGGTGCATGTAGTTTCCCATGTCGTTTGATTAATTCTGAGGTTTGCCTTACTCACCACGGTCTGAAGCAAAGAAGAGGGGCGAGCATTATTTCGTCAAGTGCAGAACGTATGGCTACCGCTGCTTGAATTGTGATTCCTGCAGTCCAGATCTAGCTGCTATCAAGGCTTTGAAGTGCAATACTTCGGAGGCTGAGGCTGCCTTGGAGGCTGATGCTTTGGCCGAGCTACAGGAGCTTAAGGCACTGGAGGCCCAAGGCCATCTACTCCAGGACTTGTTGGCCCAGGAGGAACGAGAGCTGGAAGCAATGATGCTGCAGGCCGAGCTCGACGAACTTGAAAGGCAGGTTGCTCTAGAGGAAGAGCAGATTCGGCAAGCAAAAATCTTGAGCTTGGAGGAAGCTGCAAAGGCATCCCGGGTTGAGGCTTCAGCACCTGAGGCTTCAAAGAGGCTCCGAGTAGAAGAACCCCAGGAGCCCTCAGAGAAGGTTTTGGCAGCAACAGCAAGCGAGTCAAAGAGGCCCCGTGTAGAAGCACGCAAGAAGCCCTCAGAGAAGGTGTTGCCAGCAACAGCAAGCGATGCAAAGAGGCCCCGTGTAGAAGCACCCGAGGAGGTTCAGCAGACCCCAGAGAAGGTTTTGCCAAAGAGGCCCCGAACCAGTCCGGATGCTGAGACAGTGGCACAGAATGTATTGAAGCTTGGTGGGGCCGACATGCCTTCAGGTGCTGGACCCTTAGCTAATTCATGTACAACACAAGCCCCCCTTTGTGTGCAATATGCGTGATTTCCTACACATGCACCTATATCATGCAGCCTAGGAACTGACTGCTTCGACACACTTCCGTACGAGATGCAAAGCATGAGCCTCGACGATATGCTCCTCGAGGTTAAGGAGCCCGAGCACCTGGGCGCGGGGGCTGAGGATGCTGGCTCGGGACATCCAGCCCTGCTTCGCTTAGGCCAGGTGGATCAGGAGGGCTCCCAGGCGACAGTTGATGATGATAGTGATGATGAAGATGCTCGGAGCCACGTCACCGTTCACTACGACCCAAATGGGGATGCCGTTTATCTGAATAGCATGCATGGCTGTATCCCGAAAAAGCGCAGTGGTGCATACAGTCCCAAAGCCTGAATCCCTGTATATATATATATATTTATATAATATAATATATCATAATATATATTATATATATATTATAATTTTTTCCCTACAAACCCAAAACACCAAATCCTATAAACCCTGGGCTTACAAAAATCCCACCATGACACCCCTTGCCCAAGGATCGCAGATGCTCTCCGATTCCAGCTGAATCCGAACCTGCCGTCACCCCGACTGCACCCGAAGAGAAAGCCGCGGCTGACGCAGATGGCTTGCCACCCTGCCCTTCCGAAGGTGACGTAAAGCCCTTTTCCCCTGCTGAGCAGACTCAGCTAAGTGGGGCTAAGACGAAACCTGCAAAGAAGAAAGCAAAAGCTAAGGCCAAAGTCATGATTTCCAAGCCCCACCCAAGTGCCTCAGAGGACGAGGGTGAGGATGAAGATGGTGATGATGACGAGGATGAGCCTGTTTGCTTCAAGCGGCCAGCAGGCCGTGGTTTGGCCCCGAGTGGTCGTAGAACCACTGCCTCTGGACGGGGCGGTGGCCGTGGACGTGGCAGGGGTCGGGGAGCTAAGGCGATCAAGGATGATTGGGAAAAGGAGGGAGAGGGCTGTGAGGATGAGTCTGCCCCGAAAAGGGGGGTTTCGAAGCCAGGCGCTGCCAAGGCCAAAGCCGAGCCCAGAGGTACGGCGAAAGCCAAGGCGAGAGCCGAAAAGAAATCGGATGAGCAGCTTGCAAAGGAAGCCAAGAGCCGGAAATCCTGTGCATATCACAAAGCCTTCAAAAGCGCAAAGGAATCTGGTAAGCCAGACGCTGAATGCAGACAAGCTGCAAAGGAGGTGTGTCTGTGCAGTCTGTGCAGTTGTGTCGTGGAGAGAGTGCATGCATGTAATTATGTTGCTTTATAAGTGTGTGTGTGTGTGTGCAGGCATACAGCAAGACGTCCTGATTTGTGGAGCCGTGACGGTACGTTTTCACGTGGATGCAGCAAGTACATCCACATGGGTTATCCAGCAGCACAGACGTGCAAGCATTTGGAGTTTGCCATTGTCTGCTGAGGGGTAGGTGCTCGCACCAGGGGCTTCAAGTTCCGAGCCGGTGCTAACATCGTGCTCACGAGATTCGCTGTCTGTGTGAAAATATAACTTGCAAGAACCATGTTGCATCGCTTCACCAGCCGATGTATGTGTGCGTGTAGTGCGAACCCAAACCCCAACCCCACTTGCCAGGATGCCTCCACGACGCGAGCCTCGTGTCCGCCAATGGCAAGTTCGTGCTTGCCTTGCAGGCACATGTGGTTTGCGGCAGGTGTGTGGCGGCTTTCTGTTGCGGCTTCGTGGGCAGATTGCATGATCATGCTTGAGTGAAAACCTCTCTACATGCAGTTGTTTTTTGAGCTCGGGGTCTTGAACATGTTAAACTGCATATTGCATACTTTCTAGCACATGTATATTGCCAGGGACCTTATTGAACGAGAAGGCAAGTTTGGACCTAGGGCCTAGCTCTAGATAGAGTCTCGCGATCTTGTGTGTGCGATGGAGAACTCCTTGCTTGCAAATCTGGTGCAACTGCAAGCACCAAAGGCTGCTCGGAATAATCGTGTGTACTATAGATCGAACACATACCCGCGAAAGTACAAGACGAAGAGAGCTCAGGTGTTCATTGCCACAGCCGCCTATCTTGCAACACTGCCCCGCTTGCCCTAATCCCAATAAGCCCGGAACCGTATATCGTAACGCACCAAACCCGGAACCTTAAGACTATAAAACCTGAACCCTTAAAACCCCAAGCCCGGAACCCTAGCTATAATTACCACGCACCCGGCTTATCCCTTAACACCCCAAACCCAATAAACCGTGTATCCAACCCTATATTCCTCTCCTCTCCTCTCCTCTCCTCT
>CAJNDV010011447.1:135344-147578 GCA_905221635.1 Symbiodinium sp. CCMP2456
ATATAAGTATATAAGTATATATGTATGTATGTATGTATGTATGTATGTATGTATGTATGTATGTATGTGTTCGAAATTTTTGAATGCAACTGAGGCACCTAAGTATCTATGAATATATGCTTTGCTATGTTACGCTATAGGCGAACTTATAATGTATATGGACATATACATGTACCTATGTTTAGCATCGCATATATGCTATCTTAAATATATAATATATATATATATATATATGGTTGTTTTAGCATGCATGCTCGCATGATGCATAGTATATGTATGTGTACCCATATGTCATGATACGACTGCATGCATAAAGACATGTGCCTGTAGTGTGTGTATACATATATATATATATAATATATATGTATGTATATGTTGTGTGTGTGTGTGGATGTGTCCCTGCACTGTATATGCATGTTATATGAGAACAAATGCATGTGTGCATGAATGTGTCTGCTTGTGTAGAGGTGTATATCTGTGCATGGTATATCTATTTATATCTATCTAGATTTATCTATTTACATTATACATAAATAGAAATATATTGCCTGAATGAACGTGGTCGCCTATGTGTTCACAAGTTTCTTTACATGCCATGTATGGTATATATGCATGCATAATGCACACCATGCGGCCTTATACACATATATATGCATATATGATGGATATATATATATATAAACGGACACACATATATACAGTAAATACACCATATACATATACAGAGTGACAAAAGCAGACACACACACACACACAGTCGGATCCCAGGTGCCCCAGCCATTGCCAAGATGGTTTCTCATGATGCTTTGGCAGGGGCTTTGCCTGTGCCTCTGGGCCACTCACCACCGAGTGATGCATCGATTTCTTTGCAGAGTGGACAGTCCTACGACAGCAATATCGAAGATGCCCAGTGCCCCTTTGTGAGGGAGAAGGATCTGGCAACAATGCCAATCGGCCCTGCTGATGGCCCCAAAGACACTAACCCAGGCCCCGAGCCAGCCACGAAACCTCGGCCGAGCAAGAGCAGAAAACTCAACCAACCCCACCCGAGCCAGACAAATCCACGCCCCAGCCAGCCCTTGCCGCCAACAAACGCAGGTCCTCCCTTGTCGCCGACAAACGCAGGCCCTGGCCAGACCTTGCCACCGACAAACGCAGGTCCTCCCTTGCCGCCGACAAACGCAGGCCCAGACCAGACCTTGCCGCCGACAAACGCAGGTCCTCCCTTGCCGCCGACAAACACAGGCAGTAGCCAGACCTTGCCGCCGACAAACGCAGGCCCTGGCCCGACTCAGAACACGCCACTGAAGAGAAAGGGGACCGGAGTAGGGAGCCTTGGTGGATCACCCCCGCCCAGTGAATCCCCGCCGTCTTCCAATGCAACATCCTCGGGTACTACTGCACGACCGCGATCCAAGAGCCCGAGCTATTGGCAGAATTTCGGTTGTACTTATGCAACACAAGCGATATCACATGCAGTGCTACATATATCATGCTAGTGCATGACAGTGTGTCCGAGGATGCGGCGATATTTCGAACCCAAAAAATGTGGAAGTCTCAAGTGCTCTGATGCAGCGCTTGCCCTCTACCGCACAGCGGAGGGACGCAGCTGGGCTATTACGCAATATATATATATATATATCATGCATGATCGATAATTATAGTGTGGTTCATGTTTGTGGCCTAGGACTCAAGCTCCGGGACCTGCTCAAGACTCACGGCAGTTTCAAGGCAATCGAGGTACACATTAAGAAAATGCATACGGCTAGCTTTGGCAAAAGCAAAGCCGGCCAATGGGTGACCAAGCATTACCTGTTGAACGTCTTGATGTGGACGCCGTCTTGTTCTCAGTCGTATAGCTGAGTTGCTTTGCAAGTATGATACTCGATTTCCCGTGCATGTGGACGGTTAGGAAGATGGTTGCTGCAGCCTGGGCATGGGCGGCGAAGACAAAAAATCTTCGCCGCAACCAGGTGCATGGTGAGGAGGAGGCTCGCCTGGTGCTTACCGATAAGTTCGAGGCCGCGGATACAACAACCCAGCAGACAGAGATGAATGGTTCGATGGAGCTCGAGGAGCACAGACTTACAGGGGTATATATCGCACAAACACACATGTGCATATGACATATATAATATATATAATTAGTGTGTATATGTATGTATGTATGTATGTATGTATGTATGTATGTATGTATGTATGTATATATAAATATATATATATATATATATATATTATACATGTATATATTATATATGTGTATGTATGGTATAGACATATATATATATATATGCATGTATATAGTATATATGTATATATATATATGTCTGTGTATATATATACTATATATATATATATAATATACATATTACGTATACTCAGTATATATGTGTATACAAATATGTTTTATACATGTAATACATGCACACACATGCAATACGCCCGGGTATGTTCACACACACACATATGCATGTTATTTACATGCATATCCTGTTCAGGACGACAGCGGCTTTCTGCTCCAGCAGGATACACCGGACATAGATGCTGAGGATGCAGCACTGATGAATGGTGCTGCTGCCCCAGCCTCCAGCAGCACTGGTGGTACAACAGGGCAGTTGGACTCTTTCTCTTCTAGCGCATCCTTCAAGCCATTCGCTTGCATCTCCATTTGCAATGCACTACGATTGAAACCCTGAGCCCTTAAGCCTTAAATCCCTAAACCCTCCAAACCTATATGCTTCGCCTTTGATAAGGCTGGTGTTTCCAAGCCTATCGCAAACCAGCAGCCCGGTCTCCCTGCTGCCGGAGTACCTCGAAATCCTGGGTAGGAAGATCGACAACTGCAAAGATGTGCTGGACCTGTGCACCGGGGTAGGTTCATGCTGTACTACTACTAAGCTATACAACTATACAACCCTAAAGCCCCAAAGCTTGCACACCCTAAGCCCCTCGTGCTGCACAGGACCGTCTCGATGCTGCTGACGGGGCCCGAGCCGAAGCGATGCTTGCTTGCAATTTATTTGCTTAAGCGATATCGATCCTTGCGCTGCTGCTGCTGCTGCTGCTGCTGCCGAGGCTTCGGGAACAAATCCAGGCCCAGCTCGCGAATCTCCAGAAGTGCTTTGATGATCTGACAAAGAAACAATCCGATGCCCTCACCCGTCCGCTGGACAAGCTGCTTGGTCTAACTAGACAGCCCTCGTACTGTGCATCCTGAAGCCAGACCTAAACCGCAACATTAGCCTATTTCCTTGCAGGCCCTTCCAGGACTCGATCCTGAAGATGTTCGCCGAGGTGACCAAACAGGATCTGATAATGAACAACTATATTGTCAGGTCCCGGATCCTTGTCTGCGAACTACCTAGTCGATATAATGCAGTTGGGCCTGACACACATGGGTAGGTCTTGGAAGCCCTCAACCTCCAGCTCCAACAACCTGAGGCCTAGTTTGCAAGCTATATCCCAAACCCTAAGTCCCAAGCCCTTAGCTCTCGAACCCTGCAGATGCTGTAACAAGTTGCATGTGACACCCTGTAAACCCCAAGTCCTGAGTAGTGTGACCCTGAGATGCTAGAGCCCTCCCTAAACCCTAAACCCTAGCTAAATCCTAAACCCTATATAATATATATATATATATATATATATATATAGAGTATCCCAACCCTATAAAGCCCCAAATCCATAGCTCTCGAAACCTGCAGATGATATAAGAAGTTGCAACCGAAGGCCTAGAAAGCTCTGGCCCTGAGACGCTATATTCCGAAACCTTACCAACCCTTATAAGCCCTAAGCTCTCGAATAAGATCCTATACTTGATCTTGCTCCTATAAACCCCAGGCCGCAAGCTCTTAAACCCTGAGATCGTAGTACTAATCCCCAACCCTATGAACCCCAAAACCCTCAATCCCGCTAAGGGCTGTGAAGCCGGGCACGAGTTCCACGAAGTCGAAAGCCAAGACGGCCAAGCCTGCCAAGAAGGACAAGAAGGATAAGAAGGATAAGAAGGATAAGAAATCCAAGAACCCCAAGAAGGAGAAGAAATGAGGGAAGTTCGGCCAAGCCTGCTTTCAAGCTTGACAAAGCTGGTGCATCAAATGCTTTGCACCCGCCACGTTTAATTACCCGAATCGTGTGATGCTGCCGTTCACGCTAGCAGTTCATGTTGCGATGCACACGCGGGGAGGCTGTGCAGAGAAAGAGGGAGCAAGAAATACTGCACATTGGTGGACATGTTTGCACATTTGCACAGCAGCTGCTCTCTGCAGATCCAGCTAGATTTAAAGTAGTACGAAGACAAATCAAACAAAAACATCCGTACAGGCATGCTTCGAGGAGAACGACCCGCAGATGCTCCTTCACAAGGTGCACGAGGTCGGACCACTGAGCCCTTTAACCCTAAACCCTAAACCCTAAACCCTAAACCCTAAACCCTAAACCCTAAATATATATAGCCGGAAGGCATGCTTCCAGAACAACCAGCAGATGCTCCTTCAGATGCACGAGGTCGGGCCCAATTAGCAACCCCAGATCTAAACCATAGATCCCACCCGACCCTATTTTTCATGGTGCCTCTAGCTTGCAGGCTCCAATCTAGCCCAGCCCCCATGCCCAAACCCGACTGCATTCCGAAAGCCAAACCTACAAGCCCCATGACTTAAAGCTGCAATCCCTTGCTGAGCACGCAGGCCTTTCTACGTCTGAAGATGATGTGAGCGACGACGATGACCTGGCTAATGAGCTTCTGGTTGGTTTCCGGACTGGGGTTCCTTATGCATTTATGCATATGTTTTCCTCTACAGGATACAGTATAATGTTAGCTAGGGTCTAAGTTTGTTGCGACTTAATGGGCTTAGGCAGACAGTGCTGAACGTGTTGTCCGGATAGCTCAAGTGGCCTCCCGCAAGATGCAGAAGCAAGGAGGCGTGGTCAGATATTTCGATATTTTTAAATTATGGGTTTATAGGGTTTAGGGGTTTAGGGGTTTAGGGGTTTAGGGGTTTAGGGGTTTAGGGTTTAGGGTTTAGGGTTTAGGGTATATGCTCCCTAACCCCTAAACCTATACAGGTTATTCACAGATACCGTTTCTATACTATATAGGGTTTTGTTTAATCCTTTGGCTAAGGACCGGTAGACCCGTCTCTAAAAGAATTGGCTGCATCTGGATCCTCCAACGCCTCCCGCAGCCTGTATCGACTTATTCAGAAGCGGGGGCATAGTCTGCCGGTGAGAATCACCGGAGTCAATGCACCAATCCGAGTGATCAAGAAGGGCAGAGTGCTACAAGAGGATTGGTCTTTTCCAACTTTGCTTCCGAGCTCGTGGGTAGAGTATGCACTTAGCATTGGAGGACAGCCTATATTAGGTGGCCATACACTGGATGGAGTCTTGGCATACACCACAATGCTCAAGCAGTTCTGGCAACACTATCGGAGCATTCACCCTTCCTTCGATGCATTTACAAGGGAGGACTTCGATGAGATCAGTGCCACCCTCATACCGTTCGCCATACATGGTGACGAGGGCAGAGGAAAGGGGAAGAAGCCTATCATGTGTCTTTCTGTCCAACCAATCATTGGGGCTAAGGGCCTCAGTTTTCTCAACATGAGCGGGTGTCTTGCCGTCGTTGACTATAGTCAGTTTAAAGCTAGTCTATGTTGGCACCCACAAACCCAGCTGTTCTCAATTACCGTCTAGAACCAACGAGGCACTCGTTCACCACCAGGATGCTCTACACATGTATACCGTCCGAGATGTATGCAACACTGAGAGTCCTTCTGGATGCACTGACGAGCGACCTTGCACAGCTGTATCGCGATGGTGTGGAAGCTTCTCGGCCTCGGCTTTAGATGCTAGGCTTTGTAGCCTGGGGTTGATGTCTGTGTCTATATAGACCTCGTTCAGCCGTGAACTACAGAAGCTGCTCCGTGCCGTAATTCAGCCTAGGTGCTACACAATGGCTGTGCAATGCGGTTTCGAGTGGCAGTGCTAGCGGTCAAGGGGGATTGGCCGTTCCTTCGGAAATCAATGGGCTTGGCATCGGGTTTTACTTCGAAGTACGTGTGTCATATTTGCATGGCAGAGGAACCTTACTCGCACTAGTAAAGACTTTATAAACGTGTATTTTATAACATATTTATAAGCTATATAGATATCTTATAAATAATTATAAATAGATATAGAGCTTATATGCTATATAGGTGCTTAGGAATATTAGTTGGCATCTACGTACAGGTGTGGTATGACTGCTCAAAGGAAGCCCTCGCCGCCGCTCATGAGCAAGATCCGAAGCCCAGTCCTTTCAAAGAGACCGAACCTCCCTGGCCTTTCAGAAAGCTACCTACAATCTTGGACGATGCATCAACCATCAAGCCGGATGTGGCTCACACATATGCTATCGTGGGCTGGGGAAAAGATCTTGCGGGCTCTAGCTTGCTTCTTCTGTGCCGGCTACGGGTTTTCTCTGGGAGATCTATTCAGGATGCGCTCGATGCTGCATATACAGACTTCAGGGACTATGTTCACCGGAAGGGCAAGTCTACATCCATCACCAACTTCAGCCTTAAAACCACCTTGAAGGTGGAGACGCACCTCGCCGCACATAAGCCCGGGCCACAATCCAACTTTGAAACAACTAAACCCTACTTAAGGCTAGAAACCCTAAATAATGTATAGCCGTAAACCCTAAACCTGCAACTAGTCGATATTCGCCATGTAGGTTGAAAGGGTATCCTGCTGGGTGTGGAAAGGGCTTCGACTGCGGTGTCATGAATGGCTGGTTGGAAGAAGTGACCACTCGTGTGCAAGAGCGATCAGTGGCAACTTGCTCGGCATAGCGCTTGGAAAACTTTTCTTAGCCCTAGGCGCTACAAGATAATTATGTAATCCCTGCCGGCCCATGGTCTAACATTACACCCTAGGCTCCACAACATCTCGAGCTCTTCAAGCTGTTGAGATGGACACTGCAGTGTTGTGGGGTGCACTTCAGAACCCCTTACAGGGGAGGAATTTTTCTAACCAGGGCTCAAGCTGCAAGATCGGCGGAGTCCGGTTGGAAAATGATCGAACCTTGGAATTCTGTCATTCAGCATGCCTTTCATTTACTATATAGCTAGAGGGGCACCCGTGGTTCCGTCGTTCCATACAACATATTGCACATGTTGTCAACTGAGGAGGGCTTCACACGATTGGCCAGGACATGTGCTGAATTCGAATGGCCCTTGTATCGCATCCGACCGAAGTTGCACATGCAAGCGGAAATCGTGCAGCTTCGTTCAAACAGCCGGCATAAGTTTTCTAAGTTTATAAATCTAGATTCCTAGGTTGTGTTTGGAGAGTGTATGCACGCACTCCAAGTTACGATTTGGAAATCCAACTCCAGAGCTGCAGCCCTGTCATTATGAATTGCCTTAGCTACTTGGCCTTGAAAGATGGACAGAGCATCATGCTATGCAGGCCAATTAGGTCCCGATAATGCATGCATGTGTGCAAGGTTGGAGCACATGGTCAGATGAAGACTTTATTGGCCGTGTGGCCAGAATCAGCCGCAAGTGCCACCCCATGACGACCGTCGCCCGTACAATTACCAAGTCCCTTTGCTACTACAAAACTGAATGGAGTCGTGAGTTCGACCTTCGCTGAGCATCTGGCGGCACGAGCGAAGTGGTGCAGCGCAGCCCACGCGGTCCAGGAAAGAGTGTGCACTGTGCTGTGCGCTGGATGTTGTAGGGGGTTATCTAATCCAAGCTCGATCCTACACCCGACGGGTCCACTACTAGTCAACATCAAGGCGAACCCCGAACATATAGCATCCCAAATCCCGACGGGTCCACTACTAGTCAACATCAAGGCGAACCCCGAACATATAGCATCCCAAATCGTTTCCCGGGTTGGAACCCCATAGGTTCGTTTATAAATTATATAATCCCTATCTTTTAAGCATAGTACTGCTGAGACTTGCCAAGCTCGGCCACATTTCCCAAAATGCGGCCGGATATCAAGAAGCGGCCATAAGCCTAAAGAGTGATACCGATATTTTTCGTTACCGAAAATAACAGCACAAAGGAATGTACAGGAAAGGTACAAAATAAGGTAATTCAATATAGTACAAGATAATACAGTATGATACAAGACAATTTAACATATGCCATAGATTACAATGTAGCACAACAGAGTCTAATCTACTTTTATCTACTCTAGTTCAGTCCATTAAGTTGGTGACTGATCGGTTTACCCAGCGCTTCCTAGCAGGACCGAAGGATGCTCCTCGGTCCTCACACGTTGCAACGGAACACTGTGCATAGACTTTGTCAATCTGCCTCTAGTCTTCGTCATTGTAGTTGGATGTACTTCTTTGTTGTTGAACCAGTTTTATACCCTCCAGACGTTGTTTTATAGTTAAGATCCTCCAGAAGGTCTCGCCCGTTTGAGAGGGAGAGAGAGAAGCCAAAAAAGGAACTACAATGGAGACTATAGGTGTGTCATGAAAGGGCCGTTGCTTAAACTAGTGCTCCGATGGTCCCAACCCTCAAACACCAACACACACGATGCAGGTATTGCCTTTGGTCCGACATACAGCTGGAGTCGGGGCCACGCAGACCAGGAAATCAGGAATACTGAGGGCTCTGGAGGCAGCACTTGTCCCCCTTCGAGCGGTTCAACGCTTTTGCGGACAATTAGGGTATAGAGACAATTGTAAACTGTAGCAAATAAATAAATAAAATGTATACTTAGACACACACACACACATACACACATATATATATATATATATGTATTTGTATTTATATTTATAATTATATTTGTTTACTTATATTCCTGGAATTATATACACGCGTGCATACTGCATACATACATACATGCATGCATGCATGCATGCATGCATGCATGCATACATACAAGCAGGTGCCGGGTAGCATGACCAGCCCATGTGCAGAGATACATTAAGCAAGAATCCAAAAGTTGCTCCCGACTAGTGCAGATAGTACATGTGCTTTCGCCAGCCGCTCGGTGCCCAGCACAAGCCTTGAAGCTGGGACCCTCCAACATGGTGTCATACGGTACAATGCGGCTTGCTGTAGTACGATATCATATAATGTAGTATAATGTCGTAGAGCTGAGGTCGTGGCCATGGCATTGGACGAGACGGAGCAGCATCTCTTCTCTGCAAGCAGTGACAAGGCTGAGTTGCTAATCCAGATGCCTTTTCTCGCGTGTCGCCCTAAACCCTAAATCCGAAGTATCTAAAGGAATGCAAGCGGCGATGGTGCTATATTCTGAAGTAGTCCTGACTTGGAACACCGGGGCTGGCAATGTGAAGCAAGCAGCGGCAGGCGATTATGGTCTTCGACCTCAGGAGACAGATGATCCAGTGTGAGGCCCCTTCAAAAAAAGCTTGTCATGACAATGCATTTTGAAGATTGCGCCGAGGTATCGTACTGGTAAAGGGCAGTTTTAGTGGCTAGGTCGGCCGTGCAGAGTGCTTGTTGTCTATCGGGGCCAAGCAATTTCACTACGTTCGTTTCTTCAAGCACATGTGTTCTTACTCATGGTCGTTCTCCTGCATCATCAGGGTAGGTGTTACGATCTTGGAACGCGTGCATGCTACCAAGCCTTCCTAAAGTAGTGCTCAAAGCAGAAACCGCCCTCCCTGCCCCCGTCCCCTCATCCACACACGCACACACATGTGCCAGGTGTCAGCTCCGTCACCCCCGACGCATATGATCCACTGCCAGGACATGGAATCATCGGCTCCGGTAAGTTTCTTATGCCGACACTCAATCCGGGGATGTAGGGTCGAGTCTGCACGTCATGCGAGACTGCTGCGGCAGAGAGCAAAGAGGCCGCTTGAGATGTCGGATCCTTAGCCCAATGAACTGGGGGTCAGAATGAGAAATAGTATCCCCTTGTGGTCCCTGTCAATTTCGTCTGACCCTCAGCCTTATTCAATGCTTCAAGGACCTCTGGTTTCCCAACTATATGCCTGTCTGAGGCTCGTTGTGGCTCGAGCCTACATTACTGAACATCCTGCTACCTGCCATAAGCGCTTGCACAAAGGGGACCACCCAAAAGGCCGGGCCCTTGCCTTCTCTGCACCCGATTATGGAGGCGACCATTGAATACTATACTATGTAGCAGTATCTCATATGATTCGGAAAAGACAGTGTATGCTATAAACTAGGTGACCTATATCGCACAATAGATGATGGGATACACGTTGCTGCCCGGTTTTGACTGATGGTCCCGGGCTGGCATGTCAAATTGCGGCTCCAGGCCATGCGCCATTCGCTTTTCGTGGCGCTGCTCGTGCTTCTGACCGCCTCCGCAACAGTCGTCGAGGTGGACATGTAATGGTTCGATGGTTTCTATCGGGGTTCTATAAGGGCTCCGCAAGGGTTGTGGAAGCGTTCTGCGACTATAGCTTTTTACATAGAGATTGCTGGTACGCTGGCATCTTGGGAATGAAGCGCCGGAAAATATCGAATTCCCATCCTCGAAGGCTGCTCAGGGTCAGAGCCTCCTTGTGTATCTTGTACAGGCTCAAGTCGTCCGGGCCCAGGCATGCCCGAGTGCTCGAAGGCGCGCGTAACCCGAAACCCTGAGCCCCTAAACCCCTAAACTTGTCGTCTGCTGGCTCAGACCTGCAGCCAAGATGAGTCGTAGCTTCGAGCGCGAGGAGCATCAGAAGGAAGCTTGCACACCTCCGGAGCTTCAATTAGGGTTTATAAGGCGTTTAGGGATTTTAGGACTCTACCTCCGAGCTCCCCGAGCCGCGGGAATCTGAAAGAAGCCAGAAGTACGGTAACCTTCAAGTCCCCGACTCCGAAACCCTGCAATACCCCCCCACCTCGCGGGAAACGACTTTCGCAAGTCTATGTAAAAGATCACCTCAACTGCCAGCCTCCTCATGGCTGCCGGCTGACTGCTTCGACACATCGGCTGTACAGCCTGCACAGGGTGCAGCCGTCATGGGCAAGAAGAGCAAGGCAATGCCAGAGTCAACCCTAAAGCCGGGCAGTAAGATCCTACCTAAATCCTAAACCCTAAACCCTAAACCCTAAACCTAGATCTGTTCAACCCCTAAGCCGCCATACTGCCCAACCCTCAGGCCCCGAGGCTCCCAGGGCCCTGACCCTTCAAATCCTGCAGCTGAAGCACCCAAACTTGAAGGATCAGATGGCTAAGTATAGAGTTATACTGATGACTCTACTCAAAACCCGCTTCAACAAAGTCCCATGAGCCGTTAACCCCCGAAGCCGCGCGCGCGCGCGCGCGCGCGCCTTAAACTGCCCGCAATCCTTGAAGTCACCCTCAGAACCATCCTTTCGGTATCTCTTAGAGCAACTCTTACAGTACCCGTAAGGGCTCAAAGCGAGGCAAAAGCGGACCCCGGGCCTTCGGAGGATCTGAATCTTATGGGCACTTGGAAATCAGTTTCAGCTTTTGTTACCCCAATCCGTAAGACACAGCTGAAGTTATGAATTGTGGGGGTACCAAGTTCAGTAGAGGAATGGGCACATGGAAGCTGGCGAAGCGCATCTGGCCGAGGGTCGCCTTACTGAGGCTCTGCAACTGGGCCCTTGTAACGTCCTTGCAGGGTTCTGTCAGGGTTGTATGACAAGGTCCTTCGTTAAGAAACCCAGGACCCGGGTCAAGTTATCGCAGTAGGGGTAGATGGCACATGCAACTATAACAGTTGTTTCCCATGTTGTGGTAGGTTCTTGATTATCTAAGTTCCCGCAACAGAGAACCACAGACATACATACTGCATGTGTAAACTATCCATCTACCTAATCTTACTTTCTATTCATCGACCTATCCATCTGTCCATTTATCTATCTATGTACGTATGTATCTATCTGTCTATCTATCTATCTATCTATCTATCTATCTATCTACCTATCGATGTACCTATCGATCTATCTATCTGCCTATCTGTGTAGCTATGTATCTATCGATCTATCTATCGATCTATCTATCTGCCTATCTGCCTACCTGTCTATCTATCTATCTATCTATCTATCTATCTCTCTGTCTGTCTATCTATCTATCTACCTATCTATCTATCTATCTATCTATCTATCTGTCTGTGCGTGTGTATGTGTGTCATGTATGTATGTATGTATGTATGTATGTATGTATGTATGTATGTATGTGTGTATGTATATATGTACGTAAGTCTGCGGGTATGTATGTAGGTAAACACATATGTTTACTATATATATATATATATACATA